>JAODAL010051114.1:0-26913 GCA_025379985.1 Phyllomedusa bahiana | reverse complement strand
GAGGAACCATTTGAATTCTCAGCAGAAGCTGTTGGTCATGTGCTCTGCCAAAATGGGGCCCAGTTGAGTTGCACCGTTTCCTTATGATGAAAACAGCCGTGTACTCCACTTGAAACTGGAAACAATAATTTTCCACCAGTCTCTGAGTACTATCTCTTAGCCAGTTTTCAATCCAGTTACAAACTATTATTTCTTATCTTGTACACCTTATTTACACGTTGCGTGTCAAATGCCTTTACAAAGTCCAAACATACCATATACACAGTTGCTTGCCTATTAAGAATTCTACAAAACAAATACAGTTAATATGACAATTTATAAGTAAAACCATTTTGGGGATCACTATTTCCTGCCACATACTCCTGTATGTAGTCTTCTCAGAGCCCCTCAGATAGGTTCCTATATGAGAAGTTTAGCTAATTTATTTACCCGGGCAAGATCTGGAGCCCTTTTTTAAGAGGAGAACAACAGTTGCCTTGCACTAATCCCAGAGTCATTCTCTAAATAAACTCTTGATTATAAGATTATTACAGTGATCCATCTATAAACAAGCTAATCTTGCTTATCTCTGAACAAGTTAATTTTGTTAGTGATAAAGTCTCTGCTCCCTCCAACCATGGTGATGTCACCCCTACTGCTCTCTGTCTAATTAGGAAGGGAGAATAGGATGGTAACCAAAGAAAGTGCTGTACACTCAGAGCGGATACAATCTCTCATATCTACTGAACAGGGCAATATCAAAAGACTAATGTATTTAGAAAAAGTCTTCAGTTACCATTCCCTACATGTTGAAAGCTAATCTTTGCAGTATGATAACCCCTTTAAGTATATAAGTTGATGTTTTAACAGCACCAAGCTTACCTATATCATCACTGGCCCCACCTACATCAACAATATTAGCCTTGCTTTGATTCCCAATGATTGCTATTAAGAGACTCTACACACTCTGACCTTGTTGAGTTTTTTCTTTTTTTTCATTAGATTTGTTTTGCTCGATTCAATCTGATTTTTTCCCTTAAGATCGTATTAACAATCATGATCGCGGATTCAGATCGCACCATTTTCACAGCTTCCTGTATTTTTGGCTGACAGCCAATCGGCGCAGAGCACAGAGGGGGGTCAAGAACGTCACCAGTGGGGGGTAAAGGGATCTCATTGGCTGCTAAAATCACATGACCCTGTTTTATCTATGTCACGGCACTTCCTGCTCGCCACCATTAACTTCTAGACTGTGAACAGAGCGGATCGCTGTCTCTCTGCTTAGCTTTATTTAAAAGCTGGCAGACACTATTTCTCAGCATTTTCACCATGGAAAGGCTGCTAGATAGATTAGTTAGGTTTGGGTACAGCAAAATTAGGCAATTCTAGACTTTATTAGTCAGAGAGTTGGATACAGCTGCATTGCCCTAAACCTCCTCGGTTCAGTTTCTAAGGGGGGGCACTTGGTTCAAGGGGCAGCTTCTGCATCAGACACAACTACGTTAATCTCTCATATCAAATCACTGAGATAGCAGCATATTTTATTTCTGCATTGCCCTAAACTTCCTGGTAGCAGTTTCTGAGGAAGAGGGCCTCTTGGTTGTGGGGGGAACTTCTGCATCAGACACAGCTACGTTAATCTCTCATAAGAAATCACTGTTCTATAGAGTTTTATTCTGGAAAATGACATTCCTTGGCCACAACGTCTGTGCTGCAGTGTAATATGGACAGCCAGTGTACAGGAAACTTAGGAAATCAGCCTAAACAGAAATAGCTTTGATACACAGCTTTTTGGCAGAAAACTTTATTCCATTCCCTATATTTGCATGCAGCAGTTTTGTTTTTTTTGTTTTTTTCTGGGGAGGGGGACCTTTCTCTTCCATTTCCAAGATAAAAAAAATATCCTGTTTATAATCCTTAGTGTTTGTCGCGTAAGACCACATTGCTTGGCTATTCCGTAGAAAAAAGTCAATTGCTAGTCCTACTTGGCAGTTCTAAATTACAAGGACTGAAGGAAGAAAACTTGAGTGCTTGTCAGAGTTGTTCCACAACACCTAATTTTAAAGATATTCCATAGAAAACATTTCCATTTCTACCCCTGGTTGTCAGTTGTCAGAAAAGACCACATTTCTTAGATAATCCGTAGAAAAATATTATATTTGTACTGCTGGTTGTCAGATGTGGGGTATGACCACATTTCAGAGATATTCCATAGAAAACATTTCTATTTCTACACCGGCTTGTCAGAAAGGACATTTCTTTGATAATCCGTAGAAAATTATCCTATTTGTACTCCTGGTTGTCAGTTACATATTTAAAGTGGTTGAAAAAAGACATGTGTCCATCAAGTTCAACCAAGGGTGGGGAAAAAGTGGGTGAAGGGACGGAAACAAGGATTTCAAGCCCAGCCTCCCCACTGGTTAATGCCCTAAAACCCACAAGGCAAGTACCAATCTGCTCCAGGGGAGAGCCGCCACCAGCCAGGATCCAGAATTTTACATAGCTACGTACGCATTAATATTCTTTCGTTTCAGGTAGCTATCTAAGCCTTTCTTGAAACTCCCAATTGTTCCTGCTTTGACCAGCTCATCAGGCAGGCTATTCCACAGATTTACAGTTCTTACAGTGATGAACGCTTTTCTCCTCTGGACATTGAATCCTTTTCTCTCTAGCCGAAGGGAATGTCCTCTTGTCTTTTGAGGGGGCTAGTATAAGAGAACTAGCCACTTGAGTTAACTTAGTATCCTGTTGGAACGGACTTGGGAACTCTCAATCCCAGAGTGCATCAAATATCAAGAATGATCCGGCCTTTCATAAAACATATGACTTTATTCTATAAATCTTTAAAAGCATACATACATCCGCTCTCTTCGGCGTTTATGCAGTAACGAAAACATTGATTAGGGATACTTAAGTTTAGTTGCGGCAGGACGCCGTTCAGCTACAATGTCCATAGACCATTGCGGTCTTAATCCCTAAAGGGTTTCCCAGGAGGTACGCCAGGAGCCCGGGCTAAGCGCACGTCAGACAGCGACGTTTCGAGGCAATGTTGCCTCTTTCTCAAGCATGCGCAAATCAATAGAGGCGTTCCTTATAAAGGAATGCCAGCTCAACAACAACAACAGTGGAAACAATATAAACAATAAAAACAACACGCTGTAGCAACTTACAAAAACACCTTCAGACCAAAGTTTTCATTAATGCCTTTGGGTGCTAGTGAATCCATATAGTGTATCCAGAAAGCCTCTCTCTGCAACAATTTTCTATTGATCTCTGTGGACTCGCACGTAACCATCTCCAGTATACACCATTTCATCTCCGCTAGCCCGTGTCTCTCATTGATCCAGTGTCGGGCTAGAGAGGTTTCACCGTGTCTACTGCCCTTATCCTTGGCACTACCATCTTTTCTCATATATTGGCGGATGACCGACCTGTGTTCATTAAGGCGGATTTTTATCTGCCTCTTGGTCTGCCCTATATACGTCTTCCCACAAGGGCATTTAATCATGTAAACTACATTACAGCTGTCACATGTATGAAAACCATGGATTTTGACTGGGAACCCTTTTGTGGGATGTGAGATAGAATCTCCTTTGATGATAGAAGAGCAATTTTGGCAGCTTAGACACGCAAAAGTTCCAGACCTTGTGGATTTAATACCCTTGTCTGGTTTATCCTTTTTTGCTATGTCAGAATTAATTAAATGCTGACCCAACGTTTTACCTTTCCTGAAAAGCCATTTCGGGTTATCTTTATACAGATACCCAAATTTTGGATCAGATTGTAATATCTTCCAATTTTTAAGAATAGCTATTTGAATCAAGGTTGAATGAACATCATACGTGCAGACATAGGTAAAATGTTTGTCATCTTTCTTTCTCCTAGTTTTCAACAGGTCAGCACGGGGTATACATGCAACTTCAAGACCCACACTAGTAACTTCAGTCCTGTCATATCCTCGCTCGACAAATTTTCTAACCAATTTTTTCATATTTACAGAGTATTGCTCATCATTAGAGCAGATTCGTCTTGCCCGTATAAACTGCGATCTACAAATTCCTCTGAAGGTTTGAGGGGCGTGTTGGCTATTTCTTTGTAATATATTGTTACAATCTGCTGCCTTAGTAAACAGAGTGGTGGTTAATGTATTGCTACTAATTTCTTTTTGTACCCATACATCCAAATATGCAATGGCATCACTATCCTTTGTAATGGTAAATTTAATCAGTGGGTGAACATTATTAATCTCATCGACGAAGTGGTCCAACTCTCTGTCTGATCCAGTCCAGAGGAGGAACACGTCGTCGACGTATCTAAGCCAGCATTTAACCCGATGGCACAGGGACGCTCTTTTTGACGAATTCTCTTTCAAAATGTTGCATGTAAATATTAGCATAGCTCAGGGCCACTGGGGACCCCATAGATGTCCCTTGTAATTGCATAAAAAAGGTGTCCCCAAACCTAAAAAAGTTTTGGGTGAGGATCAAATCCAGCAGTTGCATCAAAAATGCGATCTCTCTATTAGATAAATTAGGGTCAAGGCAAGGAGCCTCTCTCACTGCCTGGACGCCTTCTGTATACGGAATGTTTGTGAACAGGGACTTGATGTCTAGAGTGCATAGATAGGTAACCTCGGTACAATCAACATCCTCTAAGGTTCTCAAGAATTGACCTGTGTCCTGTAAATTATTAAGATCTTTCTTGACTATTTTTTGTAAATAAGAATCTAGGTACACAGCCAGGGGCTCCAACATAGACCCAATTCCAGACACAATTAGCCGTCCGGGGGGGGGACGGGACTGTAGGGACTTATGGATCTTTGGGACAATATACAGGATAGGAACTCTAGGGCTAGATTTAGTCAAAAGCTTTCTTGTACGTTCATCTATAATACCCTGTGTAACAGCATCCGACAAGACCATCTCAATTTTTGCACTAACCTCCTTGGTGGGGTCTGAGTGTAGTTTTTTATAAACTAATGGGTCCTCAAGTTGTGAGACTGCCTCTTTTAGATATTTAGCAGTATCCATAATGACCGAGGCTCCCCCCTTGTCAGCTTTCTTTATGACAAGAGAGGGGTCATTCTTGATTTGGACCAAAGCCTGTTTGTCTCGCTAGGTAAAGTTATTACCTTTCCACTTTTTAATACCCTCCCAACACTGTGTAACTTCTTGTGTAACCAACTGTTGAAACACATTTAATGTGGCACTATTAACTTCAGGGTCAAACTGACTTCTATTTCTTAACTTTAAGTGTACCCTATCATACACCATAGAACTTTCTTTTTCCTGTGAAAAAAACATTTTTAATCTGATATTTCTACAGAATTTATAAAAGTCAATAGTGAAGTCAAATAAGTTAGTCTCCTGGGGGGGCACTTGGTTCAAGGGGCAGCTTCTGCATCAGACACAACTACGTTAATCTCTCATATCAAATCACTGTGAGATAGCAGCATATTTTATCTCTGCATTGCCCTAAACTTCCTGGTAGCAGTTTCTGAGGAAGAGGGCCTCTTGGTTGTGGGGGGAACTTCTGCATCAGACACAGCTACGTTAATCTCTCATAAGAAATCAATGTTCTATAGAGTTTTATTCTGGAAAATGACATTCCTTGGCCACAACGTCTGTGCTGCAGTGTAATATGGAAAGCCAGTGTACAGGAAACTTAGGAAATCAGCCCTAAACAAAAATAGCTTTGATACACAACTTTTTGGCAGAAAACTTTATTCCATTCCCTATATTTGCATGCAGCAGTTTTTTTTTGTATTTTTTCTGGGGAGGGGGACCTTGCTCTTCCATTTCCAAGATAAAAAAAATATCCTGTTTATAATCCTTAGTGTTTGTCGTGTAAGACCACATTGCTTGGCTATTCCGTAGAAAAAAGTCAATTGCTAGTCCTACTTGGCAGTTCTAAATTACAAGGACTGAAGGAAGAAAACTGTTGATTGCTTGTCAGAGTTGTTCCACAACACCTAATTTTATAGATATTCCATAGAAAACATTTCCATTTCTACCCCTGGTTGTCAGTTGTCAGAAAAGACCACATTTCTTATATAATCCGTAGAAAAATATTATATTTGTGCTCCTGGTTGTCAGTTGTGGGATATGACCACATTTCAGAGATATTCCATAGAAAACATTTCTATTTCTACACCGGCTTGTCAGAAAGGACATTTCTTTGATAATCCATAGAAAATTATCCTATTTGTACTCCTGGTTGTCAGTTACATATTTAAAGTGGTTGAAAAAAAGACATGTGTCCATCAAGTTCAACCAAGGGTGGGGAAAAAGTGGGTGAAGGGAGGGAAACAAGGATTTCAAGCCCAGCCTCCCCACTGGTTAATGCCCTGAAACCCACAAGGCAAGAACCAATCTGCTCCAGGGGAGAGCCGCCACCAGCCAGGATCCAGAATTTTACATAGCTACGTACGCATTAATATTCTTTCGTTTCAGGTAGCTATCTAAGCCTTTCTTGAAACTCCCAATTGTTCCTGCTATGACCAGCTCATCAGGCAGGCTATTCCACAGATTTACAGTTCTTACAGTGAAGAACGCTTTTCTCCTCTGGACATTGAATCCTTTTCTCTCTAGGCGAAGGGAATGTCCTCTTGTCTTTTGAGGGGGCTTTACATGAAATAATTTTTTCCCATACTTCTTGTAGGGGCCATTTATATATTTATATAAATTAATCATGTCCCCCTGAAGCCATCTTTTCTCAAGAAGTCTAAATAAGTTCAATTCTACTAACTTCTCCTCATAACTAAGATGCTCCATTCCCTTATAAGTTTGGTTGCTCATCTTTGCACTCTCTCTAGCTCCATTACATCTTTTCTATAAACTGGAGCCCAGAACTAAACAGCATATTCTAAGTGAAGTCGCACCAATGCTTTATACAACGGTAGAATTACATCCTTGTCTCACGAGTCCATGCCTCTTTTAAAACCCGCCAATATCCTACTTGCCTTAGAGGCAGCTGATTGACACTGCATGCTGTTCTGTAGTATATGATCTGATCTACAAGAATGTTTGATCTTTCTCAACAAGTGATTAATCAAGTTTTTCTCCATCTAGGATATATGATGCCTGCAGATTCTTTGTAACCAGATGCAGAACCTTACATTTATCCACATTGAACCTCATTTGTCAAGTGGATGCCCAAACGCTCAGTGTGTCCATGTCTGCTTGCAATTTATGAGCATTGATTGCACTACCCTACATAACTGGTGTCATCGGCAAAAATAGAAACCGTGCTATTGATCCCCTCCACTATATCATTAATAAATACATTAAATAAAAGAGGACCCAATATTGAGCCCTGCGGCACACCACTCACAACCAGGGACCACTCAGAGTAGGAGCCATTTACCACCACGCTCTCAGTATGATCCGATAGACAGTTTTTAATCCAATTACAGACTGTTATTTCTATCCCAATGGATTATAATTTACCAATCAAACGCTTATGCGGGACAGTGTCAAATGCCTTTGCAAAGTCTAAAAACACAATATCCACAGCCGCCCCACTATCCAGACTTCTACATCTCTTCATAAAGGCAGATCAGGTTGGTTTGACAACTTCTGTCCGTAGTAAAACCATGATGGCAATCATTTATAATATTGTATTCTTTCACATATTCCTGTATATAGTCCCTTATGAGCCCCTCAAACATTTTTCCCACAAGAGATGTTAAGCTTACTAGTCTATAATTACCTGGGCAAGACTTAGAGCCTTTTTTGACAATGGGAACTACATTTGCCTTGCGCCAGTCTCCTGGCACTATACCAGTCACCAGAGAATCTCTAAATACCATATACAGGGGCTCTTTAAGAACTCTTGGGTGAATTCTATCAGGGCCTGGAGCCTTGTTCATAATAAGCATATTTAACTTGGCTTGGACCATTTCTACACTGAGCCAATCAATTACAGCAGATGATGTATTAACAGTACTGGCACCACCCACATCTGCCCTGGGCCCACCCCGTCAACTGCTTTCTCATCGTTAGTATATACTGAGCTGAAGAACCTATTTAGTACCTCTGCCTTCTCCTGGTCCTCAGTGACAAGGAGACCAGCTCCCAATTATAGTTTTTTAAGGGTCCTACATGCTCCAACTTTGTTTTTTTGGCATTTATATGCTTAAAGAATTTCTTTGGGTTTGTCTTGCTGTTCTTGGCCACCTGCCTTTCATTTTGAATTTTAGCTTCTTTTATTACTATTTTACAGATTTTATCACCTTCCTCTAGTGTTAGGGTCGTGACCGACCCGTTTTAGGTTTTAAATGCATACAAATTCTACATACATTTGTTTATTGCATCAAGACTTTTTGACTTTTTCAGGAACTTATTTTTAAACAAAATACAATAAAATAAAACTATTTTACTAAATTGTAAAATGCTCTTATTAAAATTATAACATTTGTGTTGTTGGGGTCAATTTCGACCCAGGTCTAATATAAGAGTAAAAAAACAATAATAAGTCCCAAAACTGAACTCATAAACACAATATAAACCAACAGCCCACAGCCAGCTCTACCTCCAACAACTTGAGTTAGGGACATGTCCAGGCATGTATGGCCAAATCAGCTTACAGTTGGTACTTTGCAGAGTATACATTTTCAGTTTACACCATGCAAAAATGAGGAGAAGATTAGATGCAAGTCAAATTTTGGATTATATCTTGGATGATAATGAATCAGAGGACACACAGCAGCAAACTGATACAGATGAACAGGTTTCTGAGGAGGAAGATGATGTGGAGTATCAACCGGAAGACACAGACAGTTCTGATCAGTCTGATGAGGAGGTCACCGGTGCTGAAGCTGCTCCCGCTGAAAGATTCAAATCCAAAAGTGGCAAGATCATTTGGAGCTCAGTACCTCCAGATGTACATGGCAGGGCAGATGCTGCAAATGTCATAAAAATGACCCCTGGGATCACAAGGTTTGCTGTGACAAGAGTAAGTGACATCAAGACATGTTTTGATCTGTTTATGCCATTGTCAATAAAAAAGTCATTATTGCTATGAAAAACCTTGAAGGAAAAAAAGTCCACGGCAACATGTGGAACGACCTTCATGATGATGACCTGGATGCCTACATTGGTGTTGTTCTCCTTGCTGGAGTGTACAAATCCTGCAATGAGGCCACTGATCGACAGGCAGGAATATTTTCCGGGCAACAATGTAACTTCAAAAGTTACTTCAAGAGTCCTCAGATTTGACAACAGACACCAGAACAAAATCTGACAAACTTGCTCCCATCAAGGATGTTTGGGAGAACTGGGTGCAGCTCCTTCCACTGATGTTCAACCCAGGGTCAGAGGTGACAGTAGACGATTGTTTTCTCCCTTTCCGCAGAAAATGCCCCTTCCGGCTATACATGCCACGTAAGCCAGGCAAATACGGCATAAAAATCTGGGCAGCCTGTGATGCAAAAACTAGCTATGCATTGAATCTACAGATTTACACAGGCAAGTCTGCAAGCGGCATCCCTGAAAAAAAACCCAAGGAAAACGTGTAGTCCTCGATATGACTACTGGACTGCAGGGTCACAACATTACTTGTAGCAATTTTTTTTACCAGCTATGACCTTGGACAAGAACTTCTCAGGAGGAAAATCACCATGGTGGGCACAGTGAAAAAAAACAAACCTGAGCTGCCCGCTGAATTGTTGCAGATGAAGGACAGGGCTCCACTTTCCTCAAAGTTTGTTTTTACAGACACCACCAGTGCTGTTTCATACTGCCCCAAAAATGACGGAATGTGGTACTGATGTCCACACTTCACAAAATGCAGCTGTGTCATCAGGAAGTGACAAAAAGCCCAGAATCATCCTGGACTATAACAAAAACAAAGGAGGAGTCGACAACCTGGACAAGCTGACTGCCACCTACACTTGCCAGAAAATGACTAGGAGATGGCCAATGATTGTATTTTCCAACATCCTTGATGTGTCAGCATACAATGCATTTGTGTTGTGGACCCACATTCACCAAGGATGGAATTCAAAGAAAAAAAACAAGCGGAGGATGTTTCTTGAGGAACTAGGAAGATCCCTTGTCAAGGCGCACATTGACCAAAGGCAACGGGTGCCCCGAGACCCAGCCACTGCAGCCTTGGTCCGACAACTCCAGAGCTCAACAAGTGCTTTGCCCACACCCACAGCAACACAAAGAGCATCATCACCAGCATCCTCCTCAACCAGCCCTGCCTCAACATCAACCACAACAGCCACAACCCCAGTGAGACCACCTGATTCTAAAAGAAAGAGGTGTCAGGTCTGCCCTAGCAATAAGGACAGAAAGACAAACACATCGTGCTTCTCCTGCTAAAAATACCCCTGCAAAAACACACACAAAAAGTGTCACTTTTTGCCACACATGCATCTAAATACTGTTGATTTGATTTGCTTGATTGATTGTTGTTTGTTTGTTTGACCTAGAAAAGCTACTTTTTATTATTATTTCTATTAATTTAATATAATTTTCATCTTTTATTTGTATTAAAGTTCTATAAAAAAAAATCAGTTTTTTGCCTTTTTCATAAAGTAGTTAGATATGGGTCAAAATTGACCCGCAACACCATAGATGTTACTAGAGTTAATATTATATATATATATATATATATATATATATATATATATATATATATATATATAATATATATATATATATATATATATATATATATATATATATATATATATATATATATATTTTTTTTTTTTTTACATTTAAGAAATGTGTTCTAAAACCCTTCAGTAATAGTCAGGTAATATAACAAACTTTTTTAAGTTTATATTATTCTTTTGAGGTTCATTTGACAATATTTTTATATTGAAAATGAAGGGTACGCTCTCAAATGAAAGGCCCAGGGGGCCACAACAATAATATTAAAATCAATCTTTCCATGGATGAGAAACCCTAACAAGGTAACTAAGAGGTAAGAAACAAATTGGATCATAAATAACTGTTTTTAGGGTATCCTAGGGGTGATTTAAGACATGGGTCAAAACCGACCCGTTAACATAAGAAAGAGTAACAGAAAGCTAACACTAGAGGAAGGTTAAAGGGGTTGTCTCGCTACAATGATTGGGTTTTAATTTAAAGATCTTTAAAAAACAAGCAGCTTTGCAATATATGTTCATTACAAATGTTCTACTGATTTTGAGCTAGCCCTGTTAGTATTACTACATCAGCTTCTCAAATCTCTATAGTAGCCGACCTGTTGATCCTTATCTTACTGGCTGTCAGGTCTGAATGACTCATCACCTTTGAAGACAGGTCGGAGCAGAGAGCCCCTCCCTCACAGAATGCTTCTGGAGTGGAGGGAGGAGGAGGAGGGAGGGGGGAGGGAGGACTCTGGCGTCTGTGTCCAAGCTGCCTGGATTAACCCTGTGTGTCCCTGCTTCCTCCTGCTCTCTACACAGATAGATGTGACAGCAGTGACCCTGTCTGTTACTATAATCATGATATGTCTTTGGAACTGTGACTATACTAATACTATACAAATCAGGCATGTGAATACTTTATGTTCTCCTGTATTAGGGACACATCCTGAGTATAGTAACACTGCCCTTGTTGTTGCTGGAGATGTGGAGACTTGTAAGCTAAGCAGGGGATATAGGAACACATGCATCCCCTCTGCTCTATTAGCACACAGCTTCATATTCCTCTCTACACTCCTAGATCAGCCCTCTCCTGCAACAGACCTAGGCAGGCACACACAGGGTGAACTCTGAGAGCAAACCCCCTCCCCCCCTGTATAGAAGTTACGTAGCTGCCTGTGTGCTGATGGGAGGGGGGAGAGGGAGCAGAACAGACAGACCAAGAAGCACGCCCCTCAGTTCAACTTACCAGGGACAGTGACAGGCTGAAAGCTCGTAATGAGACAACTCCTTTAAGCTCTTTGTAATTTTCAAAGGCTGATGCTGACCCCTCTGACTTATATTTTTTAAATACCTTTTTTTTTAAAAAAATTGCCTTTTTAACAGAATGTAGAAGCCATGTTGGATTTAGTTTTATCGACTATTCTTGTTACCCATAGGAATACATTTTTTTATAAGTTCCCCCAGTGTATATTTAAAGCTTTCCCAATTGGCTTCTACATCACTATTTGCTAAAAGCTGCTTCCAGTTTATGTCCTGTATTGCGTCCCTCAATAAGGTGAAATTGACCCTTTTAAAATTAAATGTTTTTGCCCTCCCGCTCCGTGTTTCTTTTTGTCCAGTTTACACTAAAATTAATTATATTGTGGTCGCTGTTATCTAGATTTTCAGAAACAGTAACCGCTCCAACAAGTTCTGCTGTGTTGGAAATTACCAGATCCAACAGAGCATCACTTCTAGTGGGATCCTTCACAAACTGCCCAATAAATTTATCTTCTAACAGATTGAGGAAATTCCTTTCAGTTGATGCAGAACCGTGACCACAGTCAATGCCTTGGTAATAAAAGTCACCTTTTATTATCCCTGTATCTGCCTGTGCGTTCCGCACCATTTGATTATGCGTCTGTTCCTCTATTTCCTCAGTGATATTCGGGGGTCTATAGATTAAACCAAAAATATTTTTTTCTGCATTAATCCCCCTTGTGTTTCCACCCACAATGTTTCCACATCTTTAGCAACTTTGTCTATTTCCTCTTTCACATTTGCCTTCATATCATTCCTTACATACAGACAAACTCCTCCTTTCTATTCGCTCTGTCCTTTCTAAGTAGATTAAAACCTTGAAGGTTGACAGCCCAATCATGCAAGGAGTCCAGCCATGTTTCACCAACCACATCAATCTGCTCCTCTAGAACTAGCGCCTCAAGCTCCCCCATTTTGTTTGCAAGACTTCTGGCATTTGTGAATAAACGTTTAAAGTTCCCTTCCAGTTTTACACTTTCCATCGACAGTTTGGGATTATATCTAACACGTTCATTAGACAGCATGGAATCATACATTACCAGTTCAGTAGACAGCATGGGATTAAACGTTACCCATTCAAGTGACAGAATGGAATCATACATCTCTCCTTCGGTAGATGGCAAGGCATGATACATTACACCTTTAGTAGACAGCATGTCATTATCTATTACACAATTAGTAGATGGCATGAGGTTACATGAGATATTGTGGGCACCTATATCTTCAATGCTTGCTTGCAACACATGGATCTCATTATCCACATAGTCGACCCCCCACGGTCTACTTCTCCACCGACTAATATAGTCTGCCCACTCTCTAACCTATCTACCCCTTCATTTTATAGATTGTCCTCTCTCCTCATCCCTAGTTTAACCCCTTAAGCCCCAGGCCTGAAAAGTAGTTAATGACCAGAACATTTTTTTAGTTTTGGCCTCCTTGCGTTTCAACAGTTGTAACTTTATTTTTTCAATGATGCAGTTGGATAAGTCCTTGTTTTATTCGGGACAAGTTGTATTTTATGGAGGAATAGTTTAAGTTCACTTGTTAGATTAATTCTACAGGCTATTACAGTCATGTAGACAGGGGCGTTGCTAGGGTCCTAAAACATCCGGGGCTCGGGCCCTTTGTGTTTTGCTCAGTAGGGCTGGGTGCACACAGCATTTCTCGCGTCTCATTGTGAACTGCGGCATGTGTTTTTACAGAGAAAAACCTTCTGATCCTGTCACTAATTTTCTGCATATTCCACATAGATCCTGTCCATCCCCCCAGCAGTCACTGCACAATGAAAATCAGCAATGACAAATTTGCTCCCAGAATGATTTACTAAAAAAAACTCCAACAAAACCAAGACCCAAAACTATTACTACCTAAGGATCAAATAAATAATCCTGCCAGACCCAGAGGACGCACATATTGCTAAAGAGACCGTCGGCGCTCTAGTCCAAGGCAGCGGCCTGGAGCACAGGCAGTTTTATCCGAGCCTTGTGCCCAGGATAAAACTGCCTAGCGACGCCCCTGGTCAGCTCTGTGGGTCACACTGACTCACAGAGCTTAAAGTCTATAGTTATATTCATCAGCCCTCTGGGTCAGATTATATAATGCTGATCCACAGGGCTGATGAATATAACTATAGGCTGTCAGCTCTGTGGGTCACACTGACCCACAGAGCTGAGCTGACAGTTAACTTTCTGCACTCAGTTACATTATATTCACTTACAACAAGCTGGCCCTTCCCAAGTACCTAATATGGTTGCTGGCTGCTCTGCTGGGATCTGCGTGGGCACCAGAGACGTAGCTAACGGCTCATGGGCCCTGGTGCAAAACTTCAGCTTGGACCCCCCTCCCTGTAGACAAGGGTTCTACACAACTATTGACCACTACTTTTTAACAACAGGTTCTTGATGTGACGGATGTCTGCATGGTAGCGTGCCACAAAAAAATATTTCTACTTAAAGGGGTTGTCTGGCTAAAGAAAATTCATTTGAATTAGGGCCAGCTGTGGGGAATAAAGTGATACTTACCTCCTTGTTGCCCCCACTGTTACTCCGGCGCTCCCCAGGATCCATTCATTTTCACTTATAATTTTTTGTCCTGTCACACGGGAAAGGCTCATGCTCCCTTGACTTACATTGGAGCCTGAGCCTGTCCTATGTGTTGGGATGAGAACCTGAAAGTGGAGTGGAGCTTCAGAGCAATAGTGGTGGGTACCATGAGGTATCTATCACAGGGACAAACCCTTCACAGATACCCACCGTATATATCTATTGCACAAAATTAGTCAGGGAATGATCACACAGCATAATTGTGAGCCGTACTTTGATGCGTAATTGCGCTGCAATACGCCTGATGTGTGTATATATTTTACTAAATAGAGTTTTTTATTTTTAGGATCCGTTTTGGGGTCTTCTCTGTCGGTCCCCAAGACGGATCTAAACATTAACATTGATATTATTACTGCCGTCTATGCCCAACACTGCGCGGCGGCATTCACATGAGAGATCACCGCTGCGTGTTTCAAAAGCGCAGCTGAGCTGACATGCAATTCTTTTCACGACAGAGCTGAGCTGCGCTTTTTAAACAAGCAGCGGTGATCTCTCATGTGAACGCCGCTCTGTGTTCGTCACAGACAGCAGTGATAATCTCACTGCTAATTGATACATCCGTCTTTGGGACCGACAGAGCGGACCCCAAGACGGATCCCTAAAGCGCTTGTAACACGGAGTGAAAACTCCATGTGAACAAGCCCTAAGTGTTTTCCTATTTTTATTTTCTTTAATATTTAACAGCAGGTATGTGATGTTTACACACAGTGATTTAGTGACTGTAGCCCCCTGCTCTGTAGTTGGTACGGGATCAGGTTTCTTATGCACAGAGAGCAGTGAGCACGGAGCTTCAGTCACTGAATCTCTGCCTGTAAATATCCTATAGCTGCCGCCCGACATTTTAAAGCTTTGATTTACACTGTGACCTGCTCCTCAGTGTAATACATCGACAAGTGACGCCGGGAGAGCAGTTTACCGGCACAATCACACACTGCTCTGAAGATTCTGTCTCTCTCCAGGTTGAGTGCAGCAATTAACTTTCGGTGCTGCCATCACAAGGCCGTGGCTCCTTTCATCTGGGGGTGCAGCTATAAGGCTCCTATCCCGGCCACCCTAACTCCACTGTGCAGCGCTGGCTCTATCAGCAATCTAGTTGTGTGGCGAGGGGGCCCTCTGGGACCCATGTACCTACGCCACTGGCGGACACGTACTGAGGAGGAGGAGCATGCAGGCACCGACACCCAAGTCGTACTGCAGCTTCGCTCCTCCTCCTCTTCTATAGACAGCCCCAGCAGCATGAGCTTACGCTGCAGCTGCTCTCCTCCCGACCCTGCGCAGCGTGCACTGAGCAGGAAGCAGCCAGCAGCTCAAAGGATGACACTGCCTTCCTCCTGACCCTGCACAACAGGCGGGCGGCGGTAATCAGTGGAGAGGTCTGGAGCAACCAATAACAAATATAGCAGGCGCCCGCGCCGCATTGTTAGTTCTCAAAGAGAACAACAATGCGCCGCTGCTCTACTATAGTGAATGAGGGCCGGCGCTCGGCAGGGAAGGAAACATTCGGGGCAGCAGGCAATTTATCCGGGGCACGAGCCCCAGATAAAACTGCCTAGCGACGCCCCTGCATGTGGATACCTAATATGTGTAGGGTTGTTTTTGTTTGTAATGTACGCACAATTATATTTTATTAAATATTTATTTTTATTTTATTAACTTTTTTTTATTCATATTTTTTTTACACTTTTTAAAATTTTTCCTTTTTTTTTGTAATCCCATGAAGGGAGAACTGTTTTTTTTTTTTTTTTTTAACACTTAGTTAACATATATGCTAATACATTCTAATACATTCTAATACATTCTAATCTGTGTCATTTTTACACAGGCAGTGGTGTGGACAGAACACAGTGTGTCCTGGTCACTGGCTTCATGCACAGACAGCTCTGGGGCCACTCTAGGTCCCCAGGGCGACTGTGCAGCCGTTCCTCAAGCTCTGTCAGGTGACGGGGTGTTCTGATCACCCAACAAAGCAGGGGAACCCTTTGATTGTCCTGCGGTAACGCACCGCCGCAATCAAAGGGTTAAAGCACCGGGTTGTGGAGGGTTTCCTCCATTTCCCGGTGCTCACAGGAGATGCTTTGGGATCAGGGCTGTGTAGTACAGCCCCAATACGTCGCTGCAGACGAACGACCCGCATCAGCTGACGTCAAAAGACGGTGCGCGGTCGTTAAGGGGTTAAATACTCTCGCACCCCATCTAGAATTCTCTCCCCCAGCACAGCAGACCCCCTTTCATTCAGGTGCAATTTATCTGTAGAAACCAGATTGTACCCCAATGAAAAATTTTCCCAGTGCTCTAAGAAACCAAACCCTTCTGTCCTACACCAAGACTTCAGCCATGCATTTAACTCTCTGAGCTCCCGTTGTCTTTCCTGCGTAGCGCATGGCACAGGCAGTATTCCCGAGAACAGAACCTTGGAGGTCCTTCCCTCAGCTTTGAGCCTAGTTCTTTAAAAATATTCTTTAGGATCATCCACCTACCGTGTATTCTGTCATTGGTTCCAACATGGACCACGACAGCAGGGTCATTGCCAGCCCCTTACAATAATTTATCCACCCATTCCCCCACATGCCGAACCCTTGCACCAGGGAGACAGTAAACCATTCAGTTGAGGCAGTCCTTGCGGCAAATTATTCTATCCGTCTTCCTGATTATAGAATCTCCTACAACTACTAACTGTCTTTTTCTACCTTCACTCCCATCCCCCCGACCACTAGCAAAAAGCAGTGTCCACTAGGGCTGCCATTCTGCGACTGATTCCCTAGCATTATCACCCAACTTGGCAACTTTGCTAGGAAGCTCAGGAGAATAAGTGGCCTTCCTTTTTCTGGTACCCCTAAAACTTCCCCTAACTATATTAACCCAGCTACACGGTTCCTCCTGCTGATCCAATACTCCATCCTCAACATTTAGCCCACTAACTGTTTGCTCCAAGAGAAGCAAACTCCTCTCTTCATTGTCAATCTCCCTCAGTATGGGAAAAGACTACATTTTAGAGAGATTCCGTAGAAAACATTTCTATTTCTACCCCTGGTTGTCAGAATGGACCACTTTTCTTTGATAATCCGTAGCAAATTATTTTATTGGTCAGTTGTGGGAAAAGACCACATTTCATAGATATTCCGTAGAAAAAAGTCTATTGCTAGTCCTACTTGGCTGTTGTAAATTACAAGGCCTGAAGCAAGAACACTCATGATTCGTTCTTACAATTTTTCCATAAGACTACATTTCACAGATATTCAATAAAAACAATTCTGCTTCTAATCCTAGTTGCCAGTTGGAAATTATAGGGATTTAAGAACATTTGTGATTTGCTGTAGAGGTGGTAAAAAATCAAGGAGGGGGGTAAGACGTGGAGCTCGAGGTATGAGACAAGGCACTCCTTCCAGTGCTTTGGAAAACACGCAAGCGAGCACATCATCAGTTGTAGGACCGTCAGGCCTGTCATCGCTCGGTTGGTTACCTGTGAATCTCAGTAATGAAGAGCATCTCCAATCTGTTCTTCAGTGGTTAACGCAACCTGCATCTAGCGGTTTTACCTCCTCATCCACTCAGTCAAGACCACAAATGTTGTCATTATCATCTTCAGCATCAGTCCAACCTGAAGCAAACGTATCCCAAATGTTAACCCATGTACTTTGATGACACAATGTGGTTGGGGTCACAAGGCATTTCATTGGATCAAGAGGCCAAAGAGGATGATTTTGTCTGCTCTGATGCCCAATCGATGATGCCCTCAGAGGAAGAGAAGGAAGCTGGACAGTCGGCAGAAATCCCGAGCGGTCAGCAACGCCTTGCAGTGCCTGTGGCTTCTAGCCCGCAGCTTCAGGATGTAGACTGTCAGGACGAGAAAGTCCCCTGTGATGATGATGATGTTGATAATGACATTGCGGATCCAACATGGTCATTTCAGCACCATTTGCTTGTGAGCGCCTAATTAGTGGACGAGTAGGAAGATGATGGGGTAGTGTCAGTGCGGATCAGGCCTCAGAAAGGGAGAGGGTGGTCGCACAAGTCCGCTGACATTAATCCGCCAGCCATGGTCAGTGGTGGCAGCAGAAACACTGCTACTAGGTTATCACCATCGAAGAGGTCCAGGACCTGTGAAGCCTGGGCCTTTTTCGATAAAGCCTCAGCCTGACATTGCCAGGCTCTTGGCCTCGGAAATGTTGCCTTTCCGACTGGTGGACACAGATGGGTTCCGACATGTCATGGCCCTTGCCTGCCCCCAATACCAGATTCCGAGCAGGCATTTCTTTTACCTGCAACATTACCCACGCATCAAGGCAATCAAAATGAACAGCAGTTACTGGGTAGCCACCCTCCTTGTTCCACATTACAAATCAAAAGTCAGCAATTTCCTTCCACCCACACAAATCGACAGTAGAATGTAGGAATTTGAGACAGTGCTCATTGACCAACTGGAGACATCTGTTGCGCCTTCTTCACGTTCTAATGTCACGATGGAACAATGTCAGCGATGTGACAGCAGTACAGTGGTAACTAGCCATAGTAGCAGAAGCAGCATTAGCTGGCATTGTGCCAGAAGCCTAATGGGTGACCTGTGGCAATCGTTATTTACCACCTCACTACTGTCAGCGTTGCTGTGTCATCTGGACCTCCCCATCAATCGTCTGCATTTCTTCATGCAAATTTTATTGGGAGTGTCCATAAGGGCATTTTGGCTGGTTTTAGGGTCATGCTGCTTTAGAAGGCAGTGATACTCAATGTCCTATTCAGAAAAATCTTTTTTTAAATATCCATTTCCTGCGGATTTTATTCTGATGGTCAATACAGGCATCTATGCTGGTTTTGTGGTCAGATCACACTAAAAGACATCAATGGTAAAGGTCATATTGAAAAAAAAAGCTTATTTCACATATTCATTTCAAATTTCACATGCCTAAAGGCAATCAAAATAAACAGCGGTTGCTGTCGTTGATCCACGTCTCAATTTGACAGTAGAATGCAGGAATTTGAGACAGGGCTCAATGACTAACTGGAGACGTCTTCTTCATGTTCTAATGTCACAGTGAAACAACATCAACAATGTAACAGAAGTAGAATGGCAAGTAGCAGCAGCAGCAGCATTGGAAAAAATCTTGTTTGAAATAGTCAATTTCTTATTGCAAATTTTTATTTTGCGGGTCCATTAGGGCATCTGTGCTGATTTTTTGGCCATGCTGCTATAAAGGACAGCTATAGTCAATGTCCTATGCACTAAAATCTTGTTTGAAATAGTCAATTTCTTATTGCAAATTTTTATTTTGCGGGTCCATAAGGGCATCTGTGCTGGTCTTGTGTTTATGCTGCTGTAAAGGACAGCGATAGTCAATGTCCTACTCACCAAAATACTGGTTCAAATACTTATTTCTTCTTGCAAATTTTATTCTGAGGGTCCATAAAGGTATTTTTTTCTGGATTTGGGGTCATGCCACTGTAAATGACACAAATAGTAAAAAATCATATTGGAAAAAAAGCTTACATCACATGCTCATTTCAAATTTCAGATGCCTCAAGGCAATCAAAATGAACAGCAGATACTGGTTGCCCACCCTCCTTGATCCACGCTACAAATCAAAAGTCAGCAATTTCCTTCAACCCACTCAATTTGACAGTAGAAGACAGGAATTTGAGAAAGGGCTCATTGACCAACTGGAGACATCTATTGCGCTTTCTTCACATTCTAATGTCACGGTGGAATAATGTCAGCAACATAACAGCAGTAGAATGGCAAGTAGCCGTAGCAGCAGCAGCATTGGTAAAAATCTTGTTTGAAATAGTCAATTTCTTATTGAGAATTTTTATTCTGAGCTTCCATTAGGACATCTGTGCTCGTTTTGTGGTCATGCTGCTGTAAAGGACAGCTATAGTCAATGTCCTATTCACTAACATATTGATTCAAATACTTATTTCTTCTTGCTAATTTTATTCTGCGTATCCATAGGGGCATTTTTGCTGGTTTTGGGGTCAGGCTACTGGAAAAGGGGCCAGGGTTGCCAGTAGGGCAGTACTCCTGTCAGTGGCGCTAATCAAAAAAGGGCCCAGTGATATGTTAAAAATAAGAAGTAGTAATGGGTGAGTGCCCCATTTGATTCATCTGCATGTGGCCATGAAATATTTAATAGACGACTGACGGCAGCCCTGGCTCCCACCGCACCCACTATAACTACGGCCCTGCCAGCTGAACCTCCGTGTTCCCGATTGGGATGTTCTTGTTGCCACCACAAATATGTCATGTTCTTGGTCCCTGGTGCAAAAAGTGATAGGGGTCTTTTGCCAGTTACCATTTGCATTTCCAATACCCATGTCTTCTCATATTTCATGGGGTCCCGCAGCAGCTGCTACCGCTGTACCTGCTGTAGCTATGCTGTCCTCATCTTTTCGGTTAGCCATTGAAAGGATTGAATTATTTTAGCCTGTGATTTTTTTTCTGTGACTCTTAGGGCCAAATGTATGAAAACTGTCCAGTTCTAAAATTCACTTTGTTTCCCATGGCAACCAATCAGAGTGCCTCTTTAACTTCGTATAGTGCTCTGGAAGAATGAAAGGGGCGCTCTAATTGGTTGCTATGGGCAGAAAAGTGAATTTTAGACCTAGACAGTTTTCATACATGTGGCCCTTAGAGTCTAATTGTCTTGACTAAGATGTACCACGTATCCAATTTACTGTTTTGGATGGTAATTCCAGCTTCACATAACCTGTTTGGGTCTAAAAATTAAGCTGGTCATCCTCTCCCCTTGACTTTAATGGGAATCAACGATTGATCGAGTTTGGAAATCAGAAATCGGCACAATATTTTCAAAAGCGGCAATCGTCTAGATCATTATTTTTTTATTGGTCGCTCATCACTACTTGTAAGTATTTTATTCAGGTATTTGTAGTCTTCAACGGCTAAGGCTAACCCCCTCAATTTATATATATATATATATATTTTTTTTTAAATTTGTTCTGTCATTTATAGCCCTTTTAACTTTTAAGTTGGAAGTCATGTGCAGATTAATTTTATTGGATTATACTTGTTACCTTTGGGACTAAATTTTGTTGTATAATATCCTAATGCAGATTTACAGATCTCTCTTTTAGCTTCTAAATTGCCATCTGACCTAATATCTATTTTTCCATACATTGATAAAAAATATTTTACAAATATCTTGAAAATTATGTTGTAGTCATTGCAGTCAAAGGATGTTAAACCTAAAATAATGAATAATAAAACATTAATATAATATATATAAATATATATATATATAATATATATATATATATATAATATAATATATATATATATATAATATATATATATAATATAATATAAATATATATATATTTATATATATACAGGCAGTCAATGACTTACATCGTTCCGACTTACATGCGTCCCCTAGTTACAAATGGAGACTTATGGGGCGTGGCTGACTTTCAACACTGAGTCACGCCCCATGATGACCAAATGCCCGCATGCCACAGCTGCACATGAGATAAAGAACGATAGATGAGATCTTCTAAAAAAGGGGACGGACAGCAAAACAAATGTAAAAACTGTTCCCTGTACAGTACTATCCAAAACTAAAAAATATTTTTTTACTGGAATTACATTTAATAAATATACCTGTTCCGACTTACATACAATTTCAACCTAAGAACAAACTTACAGTCCCTATCCCGTTTGTAACCCGGGGACTGCCTGTATATATATATATATATATATATATATATACACACACACACATATAATGTCTTGCGAAAGTATTCGGCCCCCTTGAACCTTTCAACTTTTTGCCACATTTCAGGCTTCAAACATTAAGATGGAAAATTTTTATTTTTTTGTGAAGAATCAACAACAATTGGGACACAAATTGAAGTGGAACAAGATTTATTGGATATTTTAAACTATTGTAAAAAATAAAAAACTGAAAAGTGGGGCGTGCAAAATTATTTGTCCCCCTTAAGTTAATGCTTTGGAGTGCCACCTTTTGCTGCGATTACAGCTGCAAGTCGCTTGGGGTATGTCTCTATCAGTTTTGTACATCGAGAGACAGAAATTATTGCCCATTATTCCTTGGAAAACAGCTGGAGCTCAGTGAGGTTGGATGGAGAGCGTTTGTGAACACCAGTTTACAGCTCTTTCCACAGATTCTCGATTGGATTCAGGTCTGGACTTTGACTTGGACATTCTAACACCTGGATACGTTTGTTTGTGAACCATTCTGTTGTAGATTTTGCTTTATTTTAGGGATTATTGTCTTGTTGGAAGATAAATCTCCGTCCCAGTCTCAGGTCTTTTGCAGACTCCAACAGGTTTTCTTCCAGAATGGTCCTGTATTTGGCTCCATCCATCTTCCCATCAAATTTAACCATCTTCCCTGTCCCTGTTGAAAAAAAGCAGGCCCAAACCATGATGCTGCCACCACCGTGTTTGACAGTGGGCATGGTGTGTTCAGGGTGATGAGCTGTGCTGCTTTTACACCAAACATATCGTTTTGCATTGTGGCCAAAAAGTTCGATTTTGGTTTTATTTGACCAGAGCACGTTCTTCCACATGTTTGGTGTCTCCCAGGTGGCTTGTGGCAAACTTTAAACAAGACTTTTTTATGGATATCTATGAGAAATGGCTTTCTTCTTGCTACTCTTCCATAAAGGCCAGATTTGTGCAGTGTACGACTGATTGTTGTCCTATGGACAGAGTCTCCGAACTCAGCTGTAGATCTCTGCAGTTCATTCAGAGTGATCATGGGCCTCTTGGCTACATCTCTGATCAGTCTTCTCCTTGTTCGAGATGAAAATTTAGAGGGACGGCCGGGTCTTGGTAGATTCGCAGTGCTCCTATACTCCTTCCATTTTAATATGATTGCTTGCACAGTGCTCCTTGGGATGTTTAAAGTTTGGGAAATCTTTTTGTATCCAAATCCGGCTTTAAACTTCTCCACAACAGTATCACGGACCTGCCTGGTGTGTTCCTTGGTCTTAACGATGCTCTCTGCGTTTTAAACAGAACCCTGATACTATCACAGAGCAGGTGCATTTATATGGAGACTTGATTACACACAGGTGGATTATATTTATCATCATCAGTCATTTAGGATAACATTGGATCATTCAGAGATCCTCACTGAACATCTGGAGTGAGTTTGCTACACTGAAAGTAAAGGGGCCAAATAATATTGCATGCCCCACTTTTCAGTTTTTTAATTTTTTACAAAAGTTTAAACTATCCAATAAATTTTGTTCCACTTGTTGTTGATTCTTCACAAAAAATTAAAATTTTATATCTTTATGTTTAAAGCCTGAAATGTGGCAAAAGATTGAAAAGTTCAAGGGGGCCGAATACTATCTCAATTCACTATATATATATATATATATATATATATATATATATATATATATATAGTTGTGCTCAAAAGTTTACATACCCGGCAGAATTTTTGCTTTCTTTGCCTTTTATCAGAGAATATGAATCATAACACAAAAAACTTTTTTTACACTCATGGTTATTGGTTGGGTCAAACTACTGTGTTGTCTCTTTTTAAATCATAAGGACAACCAAAAACATCCAAATGACCCTTATCAGAAGTTTACATACCCTGGTGATTTTGGCCTGATAATATGCACAGAAGTTGACACAAATGGGTTTGAATGGCTACTAAAGGTAACATCCTCACTTGTGACCTGTTTGCTTATAATCAGTGTGTGTGCATAAAAGCTGAGTAAGTTTCTGGGATCCAGACAGACTCTTGCATCTTTCATCCAGCCACTGACGTTTCTGGATTGTGAGTCATAGGGAAAGCAAAAGAATTGTCAATGGATCTACTGGAAAAAATACTTGAACTGTATAAAACAGGAAAGGCATACAAAAAGATAACCAAGGAATTGATAATGTCAGTCAACAGTGTTCAAGCTATGATTAACAAATGGAAAATCAGGGGCTTTGTAAAAACTAAATCACGGTCAGGTAGACCAATAAAAATTTCGGCCACAGCAGCCAGGAAAATTGTTCGGGATGCAAAGAAAAACCAACACAACAAATAACATCAGCTGAAATTCAGGACTCTCTGAAAACTAGCGCTGTGGCTGTTTCACGATGCACAATAAGGAGGCACTTAAAGAAAAATGGGCTGCATGGTCAGGTCGCCAGAAGAAAGTCATTACTACACAAATGCCACAAAGTTTCTCACCTACAATACACCAAACAGCACAGAGACAAGTCTCAAAAATTCTGGAAAAAAGGTCATTTGGAGTGATGAGACCAATATCAAACTTTTGGCCACAAGTATAAACGTTACATTTGGAGAGGTGTTAACAAGGCCTATGATGAAAGGAACACTAGTGCTACTTTAAAGCACAGAGGTGGATCGCTGATGTTTTGGGGATGTGTGAGCTACAAATGTACAGGAAACTTGGTTAATGTTGAAGGAAAGATGAATGCAGCAAATACTGGAGGCAAATTTTCACTCATCGGCCCTGAAGCTGCACATGGACGTTCGTGGATGTTCCAATATAACAATGATCCAAAACACAAGGCCAAGTCGACCTGTCATTAGCTACAGCAGAACAAAGTGAAGGTTCTGGAGTGGTCATCTCAGTCTCCTGACCTCAATATCATTGAGCCACTCTGGGGAGTTTTCAAGCGCACAGTTCATACATGACAGCCCAGGAACTTATATATAAAATGAAGAGTCCACAGCACTCCAACAAACTTAAAAAGTGAAAAAACTGTGATTTTATTCACCCATGTAATGGCAAAGTTTCAGATCTTCTATAGAGCCTTTTTCAAGCAATGTGATACAATCATACAAGGTAATTTATACAAAATATATAATAATCATTATAAATAATCATCAGTGTAAAATACATATATCAGAACACAATAAGTGAACCACATTTATATGTTGTATACATCATTAAATAACAAGTGTAAAAATCTTCATAATACAGTGCAAAAAAATTAATCTAATAATATAATTGAATAATCAATTCCATATGTGCAAAAAACGTGATAATAAGAACCATAGAAACCTCACCATGGATATAATTCAATACCATAGAGTCACGGCGTTCATGCCGATAAAGTGCGCATGTCTGTGAATACAAAGGAAGTGATCTAATGCCCATACCAGTATCTGGCCAAAAAACATCATTGCACATGCGCGAAAAATCTGCGCCGGCGCACAAAATGCAAGTACGCGTATTAGGCTATAAAATTCATTGCACATGCGCGAATTAACACGCAAATACATATGAATTGACAAAATAATAATCGAGATATGGGATATGGGATAATGCACAGGTAAAATATAAGTGTCAAGAACCCCATAATGTAAGACATGCTTACACTAAGGTGTATAAGGGACATGTAATGATAAAAACGGAAGGCAATATCCACTATAGGAGCTACAGACACCAGGAATCATGCCCCAAGAAAAGGGAACACAACACCACGTATATGCGGAACGAATGTGTCACCTATCCATAATATGAACATGAGGCACATACGAACCAACCAGAAGCAACCCATGTAGATAGAAAAACACACTGGTATCCCATTAGGGACAACCAATATATTCTCCATAATGCATATAATGTTAAGTCCCAACACCGAGCAAGATAAGGGGGCGCAGAGCCAAAGGGCAGCGCAGTCACTATAAACCTGTTAGACAGCAATAATCCCAAAAGAAATAAAAACATAAAAAAGTAATAAATAAATAATAGCAATAACAAATAAAAAATATTAGAAAAAATATTTTAATTTCAGAAAAGACTATATATTTTATATCCAAGGTGAGAATCCATCCATGTAAAATACATTGCTATTCTCAATTTTCAAAAGTCCATCTGAATAATAAACAAATAAAAAATTAATATAATAGTATCACACCTACAAAAAAGAAAATAGAACTGTAGAAAAATTAAACAAAACACAAAAGTAAACATCAATCACATGTTAGGCAATATCTTAAAGTCAACATTGAGACCAAAAGGTTGTAAGTAGAGATGGGAGACTTTCTCAAAAATTCGATTCGGTCACTTCGCCGACAGTTCCGACAAAATTAGTTTCGTTCCGAATTACTTCGGCACGAATCGCATTAAAAAGCAGCTATTTCCAGGCTGCACAGAGCCTGCGGGTGCTGTAGAACGTTTTTGCCATGCTTAAATATGCAGAGGGAGCTTGGTTTGGTCTTCATTACAATGTTGTGTTTTAGTTATGACACGCAGATGACTGCCGCCGCTCTTAGAATCGCTTCACTATAAAATTCCCTGGGCACTTAAGAGGGCAAAACTGAACAAAAAACTCAAGCGGGAATGTAACCTGATAAAGTCATGCCAGCAAAAGCTGGAAAAAAACAAGCTGAGAGCTCAGGTGGCTTTATTAGTGACAGAGTGTGGAGGTGACGGCGGCAGCCACAGCAGCATGAGGTTTAGGGGGTGGCA
>JAODAL010051113.1:0-26913 GCA_025379985.1 Phyllomedusa bahiana | reverse complement strand
ATTTTTATGTTTTACTGCTTTCACACAATAAAAACACTTTTATTTAAAATGGGAAACATGTTTTTCTATCACCATAGTCTGAGAGCCATATTTTTTTGGGTTTTCGTTACACGGAGCTGTGTACAGGTTTGTTTTTTTTTTGGGATCAGTTGACATTTTTACTGGCATAATTACTGGGGGGACAAGGATTTTTGATCGCTTTTAAATCAGTTTTTTTTGGAAGCCAGGATGGAGAAAATACTGAAATCCTAGTAGTGTTTTTTATTTTTATTTTTAACAGCGTTCAAAGTGCAGTATACATGACAATTTATTTTTACTTGTGGGCCAATACCATTATTGTTTAGTCTTTTTTGTTGACGTGCTTTAAAAAAAGTGCTGTTATTATGTAAAGCAATATATTCATAACTTTTTTTTTTTTTAGCCATGCTTTTTATTCCATTTTATGTGCTGCAAAATGAATGAATATCGCTATTCTCTGACTGTTTTTTTTTTTTTTTTTATGGCATACACTGTGCAGGTTAATTAACATGATAAAGTTATAGGCTAGGTCATCACCATATATGCATACTTTATTTTTTTCTTGTTTCGGGGGGGGGGCCGTTGGTGTTTTTAAAGGGGAAAAGAGTGGTATATGTGTTTTTATTTTAGTGTTTATGTTTTAATTTATTTAAAGTTTTTAACTTTTATTTTACTTGTCCCCATAAAGGACTTGTATGGGGACAGGATGGCATAGGATGGCATAATGACATCATGGGCAGCCTGGAAGCCTTTGTTAGGCTTCTGGACTGTCAGGGAAGCCATTGGCAGCCGCAATTATATCGCAGCAGTGTCTATGGGGACTGTAAGTCTGTATTGTAGATGTCATATAGTTGGCTATGCCCCGCCCAATGAATTATATCTGAAAAACATGCACAAATATCAGACATAGAGTGAAAGGTCACATAGGGGATATTGTGAGAGAACATAACACAGATGTGTCCAGGCACATGAGGGAGGATTTACAAGGCAAATGGAAAATACTAAGTAACTGGGACAAAAAACCTCAAGAAGGAAGCTAATTCAAGGACATTATATCTACGAAAACTGTAACCTACTGTATACATGTTTCTTCTCATATTCCTGAACTTTATCTATCAGCCATCTTTAATCTTTATATGTTATTCTGTGTTCAACAACTGTCTTTTACTTTAGCCATCTGTTGAAACACCAAATTGTACTATGAGGGTAAACCAACTGTATGTGTGGACTGTTCTACCATGAAACATTCACTGTTCTTCTAAACACTCTGGCATAAGCCTTTTGATTTATATGTCTCCATTCCTCTTGATACCAATTCATTTATTCAATCTAGCCTGCTTCTCCTCATGAGCTGTCATGTGGTAATTACCTTTCAATCATTCATGCTTGATCTTTTGTTAAATTAATAACTATGTTTTGGTACTATGACTGTCTTGCCGCATTTTATCACACTACATAGATTACAGTTACCTGCCGCTTCAGTCTGCACACAATTGCTTGTTTTTACAATTTTTACGTTTTTTATGGTATTGTGAAACCCAATTTTGTTGACAGTAGCCATTATAATCCATTGTCAGACTGCAGTGTTTGTGACTATCACAACAATCTTGTCATGCATGCACTGCAACAGTTATGTATGTACACTGAGCCTGCTCTGTTTTATTGCTTGTACACCCATTTATTAGATCAGGTAACTAAGCAGGCACACACATGATGACGTTGCAGTTTGTGCCATTTCCTTTGTGGCTCAAGCTGATTGCGCCTATGTATGATTTTTTTTTTAAGAAAGCTTAGCTTTCTTAAAAATGTGATGTGCTCATATTAAAATATTCTTTGACCAAATAAGTAGATTTTGCCAGATATGAATCTTATTGTCCAGTAATATTCTGTCTATACAATTTAGTTTATTAACATTTTTAACCTCTTCCAGTCACGGTCTATTTTGACATGCTTTTAAAAGGTGGTATTGACTGTATCATATATAAATGAAGCATAAAAATCCCACAATTCCATTTTTCCATTTTGTTTGTGTTTCCCAGTACACTGCGTACTGGGAAACACAAACAAAAATGTGAAAAATGGAATTGTGGGATTTTTATGCTTCATTTGTATATAGTTCACTATTTGTTATAAATGACATCTTTATTTGGCAGGGTGGTAAGATTCTGGTGACAGCAAATTTTCATTTTGTTTTAGTACTATTTTATACATTTACACTGCAGTGCAATTTTCTGTCACCAATTTTTTTTCTTTTTTTCATTTCTAATTTATAGACCTGAGCTAGGGCTCTTTTCTGTGTATTTTTATTGGTACCATTTTGGAATATATGTGACTTTTTGATCAATTTTCATTCCAATTGTTTTGGGACCTGGAATAACCCAAAACAACTCACAATTTTGGCATTTTGAACTTTTTTCCCATTGGATAAACAATGTTATATTTTAATAGATCAGATTTGTATAGATGTGGTGATAACAATTATGTGTAAACTTTTTATTTTTGTATTAGTATATTGGCCAAAGGAAGTGTTTTGAACTTTTACATTTTATATTATTTTTATATTTTTAAAACATTTTTTTTTTACTTGAACATGTAGTCCATCTAAGGTAGTTGACAAGTAGGGGGCACTGTTGCTTGCACACTGTTCTGCATTATAAACATAATGCAGAAAGGTGTACAAGGATGGCTCTCCTACTACATCCTGCCCCTGATAACATGTCAGCTATAGAACCTTTTATTAGGCTTCTGTCATGCAATGGCTACTGCAATCTTGTCACAGGTGGCTGATCAGGGGTGCCCAGCACCATTCCTCATTCATTTACATGCCATAGCCACAATCACCTAGCATTTAAATTGTTAAACAGCAGGGATCAGAGCAATTTCTGATCCCTGCTGATTGCGGCAGGTGTCAGCTGTAATTAACAGCTGGCACCCACCACATATTGAGTGTACTCAGCAAGTGAGTCTGCTGCATACATCCTTACCTGCATTATGACGTAAGTTTTATCAAATGTCAGTAAGGGGCTAAAGTTCCATTGGTTTTAGCATGTGAAGAGTGTAATAATGTATACTGGTAGCTATATCATTGTAGTCGGTTTCACCCGTCACTCAGTAAGGAGATCTGCAGCTCCTTCCATCTTGAACCATGTGTACCTGCGCTCACTGCCCGCCTGTCCAGCTGGACACTCCGTTGCGTGCTCCGGGACACGGGAGGAGACGCTCCACTATGCGGCTGCATAACTGACTTTCTACCATTTATATGGACTGTCGGATCACCAAGTGTTCTACTATTAAGCGCAAGTAACTCTTCCTGTTCTTGTCATAGCCGTGGTGCTACTGTTTTGCTACAATAAATTGCATTTGTTTAATAAGTATTCACTCAGTGTGTACACATGGTTCAAGAGTGTAAAAAGAGAATCAATGGGGTCACTTCCTGGAAAGATCTTGTAAACACCACGAAGACTATGGCTGTGTCTTCTGCTTCTTCCCATCTGGATGGGGCCCACTTGATAAAGGTTTCCTCTCCTTTAGGGGAAAACTTAAGCTTATCAATAATTTTAATCCCACAGGTAATCATTTGGGCTCTCATCAGTTCTGGGTAATAAAGAGGCAACCCAAAGTCTTGGTCTATGAAGATAATTTTATTTTTACGTTTATTTACTTTTACCCACATATGTTATGGGTAAAATTATATACTAGGCAATGCAATGTAACAAGATGGAGCCTACATTCAAAGACAACGCCCAAAGCAGACTTTGTCCGGGTGGCAGTGAAATGACCAAAAAAGGAATAGCAATGTGACTTGATTATCTGAAACACGCCTATTTCCTGTGTTTGTTTTCTTTCCTATATAACCTGTTGTAACCAAGAATAAATAGGAAGTATTACATTGAACAGACTTGCTGTCCACAGTGACTAATACAAATTGGGATCAGGTATACAACAGCAGAGGTATCGATTGAGTACCAATCCAAAACAGCTGGCACTCCAATGTGGGGCCATCATACCACGCCACCAACCCAGGGACAGCTGAACCGAGCGAGCATCGGGGAGGACGGAGACTGGAGCTCCACTGAGTACGGTAAGAAAATCTTGTTATCTTACCCAAATGTTCAGACTCCTTCCTCGGCTATGTTTATGTTGTATGTTACTCTTCTGACCATGCAGTCGAAGTCCAAACCAGGTGGCCCCATTTAACCCAGACTCACGAGTAGGCAGGAGAAGGCACAGATTCCTGTACAGTTGTCACAAGTGGGCTCCGGGACAGAGGGTGTCTCAGATTCCTCTATGGTGCCCACCAGAGTGTCATGATAGTTAGAGGGTCCCCAGTTGAGAAAATCTGAGGTGCCACTCGCGGAGACAGATTAGTGGGGAAGGCGGGAGGGAGAAATAGTTGATGGTCGGAGGAGATAGATGTCTCCTGTCCGTTGTGTGTGTCTGGGTTACTGTTGGGAATTAAAATCCACGGTTGGAGTCTCCTCAAAGTAAGGACGGGAGGTTATAAAAGTGAGGAGACTGGTTACAGACTATTGTCCCAGAGACCCCCAATATCATTGTCTTCTGCCACAACGTACATTACTCTGTGGACGACTCAAGGGTGGGGAGGACACTGAAGGAGATAGAGAAAGAAAGTGTAAGGAAAGTGAGGCAATTGATGAAGGTATGTGACATGGATCCAGAAGGCCAGCTACAGATGGAGGAATGACAGAAGTCATTTTTAGAGGAAAAGGGATTGTTAAAAGACCAGGGTTTGGTAGATAAAGCAGAAGCCTGGTTCAGAGTAAGCAAAGTCAGTGCACAAAGAAGGCTGGTTAGAAAAGTACACAGGGAGGGATGGAAGACCATTGTATGCATATTTGAAATGTGATTATATGCGCATGCTCAACAGTGTTACTGTGCCATCACAAAATGGTGCCGGCTACCTGCCACCTCCCTATAAAGTTGGGCTCCCCTCCTGGACATGTTTAGTGTGCGGTGTCCAGAACCCAAGTGACAAAGGGACTTGTTACAATTGGGGGGCACCACGTCCTCATTGCCTGTCTTCCCAATCACAGATACTAGCACTAACCACCGCCCCCTTATATCAGGTGCTGGATACAAACGGGGCACAAAGGAGGGAGGTAGAGAGGGACCGCCTCCTGCCTGTAGAGTCAATGCCCAGACAGGCTCCACCTGAACCAACACAATTAGGTTGATGGCTGGGAAAAGGTCAAGCCTCCAAACATAGTGCAACATCCAGTATTGTCTCTGATGATGCATTTCAGGCTCCTTTACAACTGTCCCTTCCACAAATCCAGGCTGTCCTAGACTCAAGTCCAAGTTGCGGACCTTGTAGGACCACCCTCACTCCTCACTCCTGTTGACATTCCCGCTGCTGCGGCCCTGCGAGCTATACCCCGACTGGCAGTTTTGCCTCCAGAAGATGTGCCGCTGTATTATGTGTCCTTCACACCCAACCAGGATACCAGTCTTATTGCTAGTCTGCCTGACCCGGAGAGCCAGCCCATGCCCTTGTTCCACTGCATGGTCCAGATCCAGAAAACACATGCTGCTTTCTGGATAGACCTTGGCAGGCAACTCCTACTGGCTCATCATGGAGTTACGGGAGCGCTGAGTGGCAGATGAGCTCTCCTTTGAATCGGGTGTAGAATTCTGTTCACAACTACATGAATGGGCAAAGAACTGTCTGGCTGACCTAGCAACTAGTCTGCTGGACATCACCCAAGAGAAAATCGAGTCGGCAGGGAGGTTCCAAACACATCTCACACAGGTGTTCTCAGATCTCGGTTTCTCCCCTTAGGATAAAATACATGCCCAAATGCTAGTCCAGGTGTTTGTAGCGAGGTTACGGGAGCTCCTGAAAAAAGATCTGAATCAGCTGCAGGGCAGCCCCTCTGATGCATGTGGTACAAGTACCTTTCTAGGTCTTGTCTCCTTTTTCTGGCTTTGGATAAGGTGGCCTATTACTCAGCCAGACTTGACCCTGTGGTCAGAGGTTCTCCTTCCTATGTACGAGTAGTGGCTGCAGTAACTCTAATGCTTGGCAAAGCCTCTGAAATCATACTGGATTACCCTGTTACACCATATCACTACTCATTCATGAATTTAGGGGGAATCCTTTCTCAAGTACAACCCAGACATCTATCCATGGCCCGCCAGTTGTGGTTGTAATGTGCACTCCTCATGCCCCCAAATGTCACTTTCTAATGCTGTACAACTTTGAATTCTGCTCCTCTTTTGCCTATCGAGTCTGCAGATTAAAAAGGGGGAAGAAGGGTAGGAGGAGACAAGCTTTGAAGCAAAGTATTTGAAACAACACCATGATGTGTGTCTTGATCAATACTGTGTCTCTGATGGAACAAGAAACATCAGGTTTTACAGAAGTCCCTTTAGCTATCCCTAATTTTGAGTTTTGTTGCAGATGGTTCATGAAGCCTGGGATAGAATGGCAGATACCATACTGGAGATGCGGTTGTCACCCAACACAAGGCAATAAGGGCAGAGTCACTTCCCCCTCATGCATCGGCGCAGGAGGTGGAATAGACAGCTCTCGCTGAGGCATGTAGACTGGCAGAAGGTGAAATAGTAAGGGCAACGTGTATGAAATTTAGCATTTAAACATAGGTTCCATAGGAAGTCAGAAAAAAATACCATTAGAATGCAAAAAAAGTGTTTGAAGAAGGCCTTAAAGGAGTTTTTACATTTTGTTATTTCTGGTCTGGGGCTATGTGCTGGCATGAAAGAACTGGACAATGTCCATACTTATTATGCAGTTCTCCCCATTAATTTCTGTGGGCATTCCAAATACAGTCATGTACACTCGCATAGCTGTATTTGAATTTTCGATAGAAATAAATGGTAAGAACTGCATAAGCATGACCATCTTTCCATTCTTTGAAGCCTGCTCATTGCAAGTTATGGAATAATAAAATGAAGTTCTTCGCTCCGATCAACCGCTACTCAAGGAGGTTGTGGTTTGTTGATTGTCAATGGCATTGCGAAGCTATGAAGTTTTACATATTAGCGGAATGCCCAAAAAAATAATGCAACGGATCCAGCAAGCTGCAAAAGAGTTAAGAGACTTTAATGATAGACACTAAAACACTCATGGTCAGGGGGTGAAAACGAACGCCTACACCCAGGCCTACATCCTAGGGCTACCTGGGTTGTTTTGTAGCGTTCTTTTCTATCCTATGATTCAATGAGTGTTTTTTTTCTATCATGTAAAGTACCTTATCGTCTTTTGCCACTGCGGATGTGCATACTTTTTTGCCCCTTCACTTGTTTGGCTCGTGTCTTCGGGCTCAGGATTGTATGGATGTCCGTGCCAGCTGCAGGACCAAGGAAGATCATTGTCTTGGTCAAGAAAGAAAGACCACACCATTGCATCCATCACGCAGTACGGTTGGGGAGCTCCCACTTATCATATTTATTAGCAGTTTCGCACAGAGCTGTATCTTGAAGTTTTCCATGAGCCCAAGCAGGAAGTAATAGAGCCCCCACATCTTGGTACACCCTTCTGCATTATTTATATATGTTTTTGGTAATTTCAAAAAAAGTTAGAATACAAAATGTATCTCAAAATGGTACCCATAATAGCTACACTTCAGACTGAAAAAATGGGAATAAAAGGTTATTGGTCATAGAAGAAATTGGTGTTAAGCACCATTTTTTTTAAAAAGGAGAATGCTTTTATGTTTTGTTATTGTACTAAAACATCATTTTTCCCAAAGTGTTGTGAGAATCTGCAAAAAAAAGGGCCAATTGTAATGCTATGAAAACTAGCTAGGTCGTAAGACCTTTTCTTTGTTGCCCAGCCAGCAAGCCAATCAGAAGACTCCCCATTCATTTTACATATAGTTTACGAAAAATTGTTGAAAAGATGGGGGGGGGCCTAATGTTGAGTTTTGGGATGTCCTAGTATAATATGTTTACAAATAAAGTCTTAGATCTAGCCAGTTTTCATACATGTCCCCCCTAACTCCTACAAACATGGTACAAGTGTGTTTTTTTACAGTTTAGTATACAAAAAATTTTTATCCTGCAAAATAAAATCCCTCATATGTCTTTATTATGAGCAGCTATCAGGAAGGGGTTAAAAGCACTAAATATATGATGGGGACCTTACATTTTCACCCCTAAATTATGTTTAATTGCGCAGTTTTAGTACAAATGAGATAATATTTGGAATTATTGGTTAATTTTTATTTTCAGCCTACAATACAATCACTACATTATTATTATTAAAAAAAGAAAAAATCTACAGCTTACATTTGACATTGTTATGTTAACTATTCTTATCTATGCTATATTTTTTACATTTAAAAATATTTCCTGTTTATCATATTTGCCCGGAATTATCTACAGAATGGTCTTTTCTTAGAGTTCATAAACTGCACAGATTTCTTATTTATACAAACCCTGAAGAAAGAAACTCAAATTTGATTGGTAAAGCTTGCAAATGCAATTGTCCCAGCATGAAAAAATGCTGAAAGCAACTTCAAAGCATGACAGCAATTAATGACCACAGGAATGCCAACTGGTAAGAAAGTCTAGAAGTAACAAAGAACATGATTTTTCTCAGAAAAATTTAAATTGTAGGAACATGGCGAGGGGTAACTTTTTTATGAAGATTTTTTACTGTCATTTTAAAATGTTTTACGAAATAAATTTTATATTCTTTTCTTTTATAATGAATCATATGATATAGTAAATTTTTCAGATTCCTACCTGCATTCATACTTTATCTAATAAAATCTCTAAAAATATGTACTCTAACATGGGTTCACCTCAGGCTTTAACAAAAAGTCATGATATCCTGAAATTTTAGTTTTGGTGATTTATGAATATTAAAACGCAGTTATTATTGAGAAGCAAAAACATAATAACAATAAAACTGGATATATTGGATTTTAAATTGACCTTTTCAGGGTTATAAAGGGATATTTTTGCCAGCATTTGCCTGTCAGAAAAGTAAGAAATATTTAAGACAGCTTTGTCTGAAATCAAAGCAATGATTCTCAACATATCGATGAAATAAATTTCACAAAATGTTTCCCATATATATTGGCAAATTGTCAAATATCTTGGTTGACAGCACAGCAGCTGTAGCCATTCAGTGTTGCGCTACATGCTTCCGTTGTACAGTACAGTGTTATGGTGCTATTCCTCCTTAGCAATAATGCTATAATAGAAGTAATCATTCTGGACTATGACATTCAATAGAGCATGCCTCATTTTTTCTGGACACAGAAAAGCTTTGTATGCCTTTGAAAGAAATCATAGACCGGTATGGAGGGAATTCAGCTTGGGTGCCCATAAATTCATGGGTGCTATATTATCGCTCTATAAAACTTTGAACTTAAATAGAGCCATAATATGGCCTTTTACATTGTTCCTAATAAGTCATTTCTTTCTCATCCTCAACTTCTAATAAGGGAATGAGAGCAATGTTTGGACTGATGGACTGATATAAGATTGGATGAATGTGAACTAATTGAAACAATCACAAACCATTTATACTTTATATGACCCAGTTATCAGACCTTGACAAATCAGAACATCTGACCTGTGTTAAAATGTAGTTTTTGCAAAAACTTGACCTCTTTCAATGCCAGAAATGCAAGCAAAGTATTTTAATCATTATTATGGGCATTCTGACTTGTTACCATCATTATTGACTAAAAAACAATACTAGTGGCCTTTTAATCATTAGCAAGTTGATTTGACTAACGATGATGGCATAAATATTAAAAAAAGGTTAAATAGTTTAACCCTTTCAAGTCTAAACCTGTTTTGGGGACTTAGAAACGACTAAGAGTTTTTATTCAAATCGTGAATTGTGTCACTTTATCGGAGAATAACTTTTTTAATGGTTTAACCTATTCATGTGAATTTGAGACTGTATTCTTAAGACACATTTTACTTTAAGTTAGAAACAATAGAAGTAGCTCACCTATTCACGGGCTAGACTTGTATCCCCGCTGTGAATCAGTGGATTTTGTTGCTTCTTGTCCGGATCCCGAAACCAAACCACTACCAGTAACGACATCCTGGCCGGTGGTTCGAGTCAAAAAAAACAAATGCCCGGGATATCCTGTTGCTTAACCATGCCAGAAAGGTTTGCAGCCGTCAAGGAACTCCAAATGCCAGTAAAGGTGGCGAAAATACAACTTTATTGCCCCCCAGAATTAAAACTAGCAGCCAGGTCCCAGCAAACAAAGTCACAGCGATGCCTGCCACTAGACAGACGCATTTCGAGGCATATCGCTCTTGTTACAGTTCATAAGGTACTCGAGATTCTGGGTTGCTTATGCTTTACTTATTTAAAACAACTTTAAACCAATCACGTACATGGGTCTATGATCAACATGTTAGTTAATGCAGAAAATTAGGATGTCATTTTGTGTTTTTCTTATAAATGGATGAATACAACCTATATGGTGTGCCCACATGTATAGGGCATATTAATCCAATATATATTTAATATATTGGTTGCGGCTATAATTAGACCTTGTGGTCTTCTGGTACCCAATGTGAGTATCAGTAATCCTTTCCTCTCAGTTCTCAGTTTTTTATCCCAGTTACCTCCACTATGTCGGGGAGGCATGTACTTTTTCGATGGCATAAAATTTGAGGAGACTAAGTTATATACCTTGGTGACATTCCAAAAAATGTTTTACGGCTCACCGATGTCAGATTCATTGTTTTTCTATACAGCTGTGTGTGCCTCCATATTGCCGGGTTTTTCTACTTTCGTTAGTTAGTTGTCTACCCACTTAATTTTTTTTTGGCATAAAGTTCAATTCAATGATATACACAAATGATGTGTATTGCAGTTAATAAACTGCTTTTTTTCAAATTTTTTCAATGCTACTGTATCACTGAATGCTATTTGTTTTTTATGCTCAGGTTGCACGTGTTACATGCTATTGCCCCGCACATTTAAAAAAGCCTTTTTGTTTTAACCATATCTTGCCTTTCGGGAGATCTCTCGTTAATAAAGGGTTCTTGGAGATATCTTGTTGCCTTGTTCGTTCCTTTTGGGGACATATGCTCACTCCATTTTTTAAGATTTAGAAAGAATTTCATACTTGAGAGGGCAAGAATGTTAAGATTTTTATAAAATATTGATTTTATTTCTCTTGTAAATTTGTTACTATACTTTGTTGAGAACATCATAATTTTTTTAGAGATCTATATGTCCTGCTTATTTTTATATTCACTATTTGCCAACAATTGATGTGTTGAGGTTTTTTTCTCTAATTTTGGCTTTAGCTTTTTTCATCTCTTTCATGGTGTAGCCTCTCTCCCTTAATCTTTGGCAAGGTTGTTCACTGATTCTTTATAGTCTTCATCATTTGGGACAAATCTGCGAGCCCTTACATATTCTACATAGGGTTTGGCCCCAAATAATTGTGCCTGGTGGGGTAAGAGTGGCAACCTGTTTGTTTGAGAAGTTGAATTCCGGAGGAAATTTGGGTTTTGCCCGCAGTGAATTCATTGTAGGTTATTAACAGCCACAACTCTTCCAAAACCTCCCTTCTAAGGAGAATATCCAGGAATGGGATTAATGCTCTGTCCCAATTTCCATAGTGCAATCGCAGTAAATTGAAAGATGGGTTTTGAGATTTAAAATTTTCCAAGATAAGGCTTGTATGAGTGCCTACAATCATGGTCCCATATAATAAGAGAGGTCGAATCGTATATGCTCTTTTTGTAGCGACCCAACCATACCAGACAATGCACTCCAAATAGGGATTGTCAATATTAGGTATATGCATGGGGCTCCACCATTATTTTCTGCATAGTGAATATTAGTCCACAATTGAAAAGTGGGTTGATACTTGTAGTAGTGGCAACCATGGGCTGCTCCCACCAGTTGTTGTAAAATAGAAAATTATGTCTGTCAAATGTGAAAAAATTAGCTCTCAAATGTTAGTTATGCCCTGATCGAAATAATGGATATACATGACCAGAATAGGGTTGAGTGGGTTAAATGGAGATAAAAAACTGAGACGCAGAGGGGCCTTATTAGAGCTATCTCACTTGGGTACCAGGAAGACTCACAAGGTATCTAAATTTACTGTCGCGCTAATGTGTTTAGCCAAGTGGGGTTGTGCATGAGTTGTGGTGCGGGACCTTTTAGGTGTGATTATAGCAGATTGTATGCGATCAGATATATATATATTGATTAATTTGCCCTATAATGTGCACAGACGCCACCAGATTATTAGTTGTATCTTCCTCTTTAAGAAAAACCAAAACGAGTACATCCTATTGCATTGTTTATAAACATGTGATCATAGACCTGTACGTGATTGGTTTTTTAAGTTGCTTTTATAATACTTATGTGACGCAGCCACTAAGTCGCGTACGCCTTTTGACTGTGACAAGTGTCGATATGCCCCTCGAAACGCGTCTGTATAGTGCAGTGGCACCTGATGACTTTGTTTGTCGCCTGCTCAGTTTTAATCTGCCAATTTAAAGTCTTGTAATTTTACAACCGGACGTTAACCGGGCATTTGGTTAAGGTCTCCTTGCGGTTTGCTGCAAACCTCGGCTATGGGGAAATTTATAGCAAGGAGGTCTATCTGGCTATTGTTTTTGCATGTCGTCACCTCCGCGTTGGCCGGCGGGAGCTCAGGAAGGAAGGCAACACAACAGGATCTCACAGCCGGGGGGATACTAGTCTAGCCCGTGCAAATAGGTGAGCCCTATCATTCTATTGTTTCTAATTTTACATGTCAAGGTGTAGATATGGCCCATGATAGCTATCTTTTCTCTATGGGTCAAGCTATTAAATTAATACATAGACTGTGGAGTCTAGAAATTACCTTCCGTGTAATAGCTGCAGCACTAGTCACACTGTATCCATGCATGCCAAAAGACAGGAAGCGTCCGATTACCACTAGATCTCAAAGCCAAACTGCGATGGTGTTTAAAGAAAACAATGCAAGAAACGGATTGCTACACAAGAATGTTGATCAGGAATTTATAGAATTGGAGAAACGCCAAAATAAAAGAATTGAAAACTATGGTGGGACCAACCAGACCACTAACAACATATTGTGAGAAAAAATAATACCGAGAGGTTTGAGGTTGAAAGGAAACTCCCCTCAACATTTCCTGCTACAGATAGAGTTGAGCGATTTATATATCGACAAAGTTGAAAATCGAGGCAAGGTTTTTATGGGGTTTGAAATTTCTCAGGATTCATGCGTATAATTAAGGTTATAAAATCTGTGCTGATCATCTTTAAGATCGCGCCCTTTTTCGGCGCTTCCTGTAAATTTTGGCGGCCAGCCAATCAGGGGTATTACAGGAATAGAGCAGGGGCGTGATGAATGTGGTGTTGTGCCGACGGCATGATGGCGTTGTGTAATGGTTGCGATTGGCTGGGGAGGAAAAATCACATGACCTCGATTGTACATAGAATATAGTTTCCTGTCTTCATCCTCAGTGTGTCTCTCAAGCGTCTCATAGGGGATAGGACCTCCGGCTCTGTCACTGTGGCACATCAAAGATCAGCGAAATTAGTCTATTTCTGCACAGAAAGATACAAGTACTTACTATTAGCTCGTGAGTTCCTCTCCAATTTAAGTTATATTAGAGACGATTTGTAGATTTTACTAGTACGCTTAGCTAGAGAGAATTTTAACATGCTAGCATCTACCGCCTGTTAAATAAATTCACGGAAGGGGTGGAAGCAGGGGGGGGCAGCCGCGGGGGGCGAACACAGACATTGATCTTCTATAAAGAACACTGGATCAAAGTTCACCAAGACACTTAGCTGTAGACATATGTAGTGGAATATCTGTATTATTAACAGAGATTGCTATTGAGGAAGTGAACTTTCCCTGGATGTATTGGGCATGCCTCGAACTTCTTTATTGCGATACACATCACATTTCTATGTAACTGCAGGTATCTTTGTTAGGTGCAAAACTCCACTTTTATTTCAGTATATCATTTCAGATATGTGTTATTTAATTTTAACCATTACACTGTGACGTTGATACTATCCACCCTTGCAGTTAAATACAATCCAGCAATCTTTAGTCAAGCACAGTGTGTGTTTTGTTGCCAAAAATACTGTTGTATCATACGTGAAACATAAACAGTTACGTGTTTTTTGAATTTTGCGCCACCAGCATTGTTCATTGACGCGCGAGGCCATCCAAGTAAATCTTCTAAAACTGCCCAATTCTATATTCACCAACAAGTGATTTGAAAGGTGCCCAAAAAAATACCGTTTATTTTTTATTATACCAAACATATAACAGTTACGTGTTTTTTGACTTTGCACCGCACCCAGGTTTGATCATGTGACGCAGCATCCACAGTAAATCTTAAAATCACAATTTCTATTATTTTCTCCACAGGTGGAATTGAAAAGGTATGCAAAAAATACGTTGTATCATACGCAAACATAACAGTTACGTGTTTTTTGACTTTTGCACACCTCCAGCCCATTGTTCATTGACGCCACGCATACACGTAAATCTTAAAACTGCGATTTATATATCACCACAGGTGAATTGAAAGGTGCATAAAAATACGCTTCTTATTATACCAAAAATAACAGTTACGTGTTTTTTGGACTTTTGCACACCCAGCATTGTTCATTGACGCCCTGCGCATCCACGTAAATCTTAATACAGCCAACTTTCTTATAGTCAACCACAGGGTGAATTGACTAAGGTGACCAAAAAATACTGTGTAATTATACGGAAAAAATAACAGATACGTGTTTTTTTAGTTTTGAGCACCGAGCTTTGTTCTTTGACGCAGCATCCATGTAATCTTTTAAACAGCAATTATATAGTTCACCACAGGTGAATTGAAAGGTGCCAAATAATAACCGTTGTTATTTTATACGAAAAAATAACAGAAACGTAGTTTTTTTGATTTTTGCGCACCCAGCTTTGTTCATTGACGCAAGCTTCCACGTTAAATCTTTTTAATAACATCAATTCTATAGTCACCACAGGTGAATTGAAAGGTGCAAAAAATACTGTGAATTATGACGAAAACATAACAATACTTGTTTTTTGTCTTTTGCGACACCCAGCTTTGTTTCATTGACCAGCATCCACGCCTAAATCTTCAAAACAGCCATTCTATAGTCACCACAGGTGCGTGAATTGAAGGTGCATAAAATACCGTGTATTATTAAGAAATTATAACAGATACGTGTTTTTTGTCTTGTGCGCACCAAGCTTTTGTTTCATTGACGCAAAGCATCCACGTAATCTTAAAACAAGCAATTCTATAGTACCAGCTGGTGAATTGAAAGGCTGCAAAAAATACAGCTGTTTGTATTATACGAAAACATAACTGATACGTGTTTTTTGACTTTTGCGCACCCAGCTTTGTTCAGTGAGCCAGCATACACGTAAAACTTTAAAACAGCAATTCTTATAGTCACCACAGGTGATTGAATTGAAAGAGTGCCAAAAAATACCGGTGTGTATTATACGAAAAAATCACAGTACTGTGTTTTTTGACTTTTGCGCACCCAGCTTTGTTCATTGACGCAGGCTTCCACGTAAATCTTAAAAACAGCAATTCTATAGTCAAAACAGGTGAATGAAAAGGTGCCCCAAATAATTCCGTGTATCATACAAAAAAATAACAGATACGTGTTGTTTGCACTTTTTCCCTGTCAAGATATGTTGGTTAGACACCTTGCAGTAAATCTTGAATCCAGCAATTTTTGTTATTGATTAGAGGGATTTGAGAATAGCTGTGATTTGCCCATCTTTTAAATAAGAGACTTTCTAAAACTATTCGATTACCTTCTCAAATTTTTACTATTTCTGAACTTGGAGCGAAATGCAGGTGGTAAGCGAGCAAAGAGGGGGTGGTAGGGACATGGAGTGGGTTGAGGTACGAGGTGAAGGGGTGCTCCTTCCAGTGCTGGCGGGACAGCGAAGCATGCCAGAGGTTCGTCAGTTGCAGGACCGTCAGGCCTGTCATCGCTGGGCAGGAGCCCTGAGTATCTAAGCTAACGAACATCGTCGACAATCTGTCCTTCAGTGGTTATGCAACCTCGCATCTAGCAGTCTTACCTCCTCGTCCTCCCAGTCCGGCCCCTCAAATGTCCGTCCATCAGCATATCAGATGCCCGTCTCAATATGAAGCAGCCCAAATGTCAACTCGTTGTACCCACCACTGTGGATAATCCCATTGTTCTGAATACCTCTTTGATGACAAAATGCGGTTGGAGTTCAGAAGGTCATGTCTAGTCCATGCCCAGCGAATGCATGAGTTTGAAATGGAGGGAACACTTGGCCAAAAAGGCCAGACCGCGCACGTGCCTCCAACCACTGTCACAAAACCTCAGTCCCCGCCTCACTACATCCTGTCCGCCACCACCAAAGCGGATCCTCCAGCTGACCTTTGTCCTCAGAGTCATGATCAGGATCAGCCTCCAGCTTCAGCCCTTCAACTTTGCCCACACCGAAGTACCACCAGCAACCACCAGAGGAGACACATCCTACCCCTTCTCCTTCGCCAGTTTGACGACCTGCACGCCGTAACAGGGGCCAGATTAGCAGACACGCGACTTCCTGTCTTCCAGGTTTGGGAGCAGTAAGAGTGAAAGAAACACTTTAACCCAAACCATCCCAAAGCCAAAGCCGTTGAATGTTGGCCATTGCCAGGCGTTTTGGCATTGCGAAATGTTGCCTTTCCGTCTGGTGGACAAAGATGGGTTCCGCCCTTGTCATGGCCCTCGCCTGCCCCCAATACCAGATGCGAGCAGGCATTTCTTTGCCAGAAAGGAAAAAAGCCGTCCCTGCCCTGGCCAGCCACGTGCTCATCTAAAATTTCAAGCGCGTGTTGTCTGCCATCTGTGTCCGGAAAAAGTCCATCTCACCACCGACACATGGACTAGTAAGCACGGCCATAGGCCCGCTATATCTCTGTGACAGCTCACTGGGTGAGCTGGGTGGATGTCTTTAGGGGTGACGGTGGCTCTCAGGCTCGGCTCCGAACGCCTCTTCAAAACCGCAGGGATGGTGCAGGGCTTTTCCGCCAATCTCGGTCTTCTGGTGGCATCACGTGCCCAGAGACACCAGGACGTGTTGAAATATTAATCTGCCTTGGAGACCGTCCACAACAGGTAGGAGCTGGGAGACGGCTCTCCGCCCAACGAGAACCGAGCGCTGGCCTGGGGGTGACTAGAACCTTGTGCCAGGCAAGGGTTGGTGTGGATAACGGGGCCCCTGAAATCTGCTGGCCCGACCTTCCGCCCTTAAGATCGGTAGGCTGGAGGCCACATCCCTCTTGCCTGAGCAATGTCATGAACCTTGTCGTCCAGAAATTTCTTAAGAGGCTACCAGGGTCTGGTCTGCGCTGCTGAGGAGAGGCGCGAGGTTCTGAGTTCGACTTCCTGCCGTTCGCCCCTGCTTCGTTGCGCCTGGCCTGCCCGTTGCAGCGTCAGCTCGGGCCTCCCGTCAACCGTTCATTGTTGACGTGGCAACACGCTGCGAATTCCACCCTCCTACATGCTCCAGCGTTGTTGGGAGCAGCGCAATGCCATTATGCTCTGTACCGAGAAGTGACATATGGCCTGGACAAGCAGCGGTGCGAAACCCTCGGGGTGTTGAGCCACCGTGAGTTGGGAGGCAGGTGAACAGAGCTCTGCACCATTTCCTTGCCAGTTTTGAAGGAAAAGCCCCACCAAAATGGTCAGTGCGGACGATGCTCCTTGTCAGCTATGAGCATTGTGGTGATCTTAAGTTCTGCGACCACGATCGATGGACAAGCTCGTGAAACATCAGGTGCCTCACCAGCGACGGAATAGGAGCGAGACGGACACAGATGCAGACACAGAGCCTTTCTCTCCGTCATATCCACAAGTGGCCCAACAGTTTCTCAATTTTATCAGGTCTTCATTAGGCAGTGTTTCCAGGGTCCAGAGCTAGTGCAAGGCCAGGCCCACCTCAGCACTCCGGGCTGCCATCTTATCAGGCCCCCAAGTCAGGGCTGTGTTGAAGCTGTGGCCGGGGAGGAAAGCGGGAGGAGGAGGAGGAGGAGGATTTTCCACAGACACGCAGGACGTCCCTGCCTTGCGAATGGGTTGGCGTGAATTTGAGGCAAGATTGAGAAGATGAGTTTGCTAGTGCCCCCTCAACCCAGAGGATTGGGAATCAATGGTCCATCTCTCACATGGAAGTGCTTGGCATGCCCTCCATTTCCTCCAACATGATCCTCGCCATTAAGGCCATCATAATAATGAACAACAGTTAATGGGTGGCCACCCTCCTGGATCCCCGGTACAAAACAAAACTCTAGCCATTTCCTTTCCATCCCACCCAAATAGAGAGCTAAAATGCAGGAATGAGAGACTCTTGCTGATTGATCAACTGGAGACATCTGTTGCGTCTGCTTTCACGTTCCTTCAAATGTTCACGTGTGGTGGAACAACGCCAGCGACGTCGACAGCTGTAGAGCTGCCAAGTAGCCGCAGCAGCAGCCAGCTGGCAAGCCAGCAGGCCAAAGGTGTCTGAAGCCTAATGGGGTGACCTCTATGGCAATCTTTATTTACCACCTCACCAACGCAATGCAATGCAGGGCACAGATAACAACACCAGTGACAGCTTTCTTTGAGAACAGAAATGTGGTTTCTAAAGTGGCATTTCTCTTCTCAATTTTTAACAGTGGCTGAGAAGTCATATTTTAATTTTGTTGGGGTCATGTTGTGTGAGGATACAGCAATAATCATGGTCTCTTTGGAATAGTAATGTGCCTTCTAAGTGGCCATTTTATCCTTCACAATTTTTAACAAGTGGCTGAAAGTATTTTTATAATTTTTGGCGTCATGGCTGCTTTGAAATGCAGCTATACTACAGGTCCATATTCTAAAAAAATGTTTGTTTTCTAACAGACATTTGCTTCTTCACATATGGTCAAGAGTGGCCTCAATGGGTGATGGAGTGCTGTCAAGAAAAGGAATAGGTAGGCACTGTTAATGGATTATATTGCAAAATGACTGGTTTTTTGCAAGATCTTTCACATTGCTATCAATCCCTTTATTGAGACAACCCATTTATTACATTTAAAAAGAGAAACAAACACATGGTGGTATTCCATATGATTTTAACAATGTGTTTTCTAGAATTAAAGTACTAAAAAACTTGCACTGTACAAAATAGACTGATTAAAAAAAATTCCTCTGAATTGTACAAGGGAGCGTACAGCGAAAACTTGACCAGATGTAGGTTATTCAGAGGTCTTGGAGTTTGGAGCCACGGACAGAGAACAAAGTACAGAGACACATTTTCTCCAGCCACGCTTGAGTAAAATGAGGAAGGAAAAAAGATTCAAGAATAAGGGAACGAAAAAAAAAAAAAAAAAAAAAAATGGGCACCTGGGTGTAACAGGAGCGTTAACCACCAGTCTTTCCAAGTGAAGGATCAATTGGTCCTACACTCATACTGAAGGGGCTAAGCGCTACCCAGGTTGATTGCTGTGTACTGAGAAGGCTGGAGAGTTCTCAACGTCCGCTTCCGCACTCTTGCTTCAGACACGACAGTTTTTCGTTGCTGCGTCATCATGGCATTTTAACCTGCTGTGTTAATAGATGACGGACGCCAGCCTGGGATCTCACGCCCCCAACTGTAACTCCGGCCCCTGGGTCATGCTGTGGCCACTGCCGACAGGTAGAGTCAATGTCCAGTTCAACTAAAATGGTGGTTGAAAGACTCTTTTTCCGCGCACTTTGTATTCTGGGTGGCGTCAGACAGGTTTAAAATGGCTCATACTGCTTCTGGCCCAGGACAGGGACAGTATATGTCCAGTTCAACTAAAATGGTGGTTTGAAAGACTCCTTTTTCTGGCACTTTTTAAAGCTGTGGGTCAGACAGTTTAATGGTCATTCTGGCTGGTACAGGACACATATAGTTAGTGTCAGTTAACTAATATGGTGGTTTTGAAGACTCCTTTTTGCGGCACTTTTTATATCTGGAGGTCATGCAGGTTTGGGGCTCATCCTGGTTCCAGTACAGGGATATGCAATGCTCCAGTTCAGGGTAACATGATGCGTTCCAATTCATACTGCCTTCTGGCACTTTTTAATTTGTGGGTGATGCAGGTTTAAGGTCAGGCTGTGAGGTACAAGACAGGGTTAGTGGTATTGTTTGTGACTTTTTTTCTGTGATCTTTTATAACCTAGTTGTGTTGCTCTAAGATGTAGCACGTAGTCCATTTGACTGTTGTGGATGTTATTTCAGCTTCTCCAGCCTTGTTTGGGTAGTTAATAATGAAAGTGTTGTTGCCTCTCCCATAGACTTTAATGGATAATCGCTCCATAAATCGATGCTCACTATCGAAAAACCTATTACTCGATAGCGGGCCGACTATCGGGACTATCGCCTCGATCTCCAACGCAAATCGCCTCAACACTACTACAGATTGAATTCAATAAGAAATGGAGACGGTATTTTGGTCAGAATGTTCGTTAGCCGTTAATTAAGTTAATTATTAGACTTTGAAAACAGAAAAATTAAATTGAAGCAGAGATGCAAGTAAAAAGAACGCACAGGAGAAAGTTCTAAACGATCAGCGATACGATTACAATATGATAACAGCACAAAAACAAATTAAAAAAGAACACAGTAGACAAAATCGAAAAGATCATCCTGGGAAAACAAGAGAGAAAATACACGAGGGATGTGGAATGATTATAACAACAATCGAGTATACACATGGTGTTAAAGAAAGAACCGGAATTTACACCAAGATCGATATTAAGAAATAAATGGAGAAATAATAACAAAAGGACTGTCAGTTTCTCATCATTTAGTATTTCTGATACGCAACAACAAGAAATACTAAATGATGAAGAACAACCACAAAGCAGCAAAAACAAATAAAAAAACGGGAATACAAGGGGAAATAAACAGGAAGAAGTGACCCCGAGGAAATCCACAAGAGCGTATGGTCAGAAAAAAGGAACCTACAAAAAATAGGTAATGACACTCAGGTTGTAGTCTTAACACCTACTATATTGACTCAACCCCAAATTGATGTCATGGGACAAGGTCTAAATTTTACCCCTTCTTGCTCTTTTGATCTTTTTTCTACCATTTTAGACATCAATAAATTTAGTAGATTAATTGCAGTAAAAAAACATTTTTACAATAAAGATGATAATAAAGGTTACAGTGATAATATTAGGTTAGATGAGGTTAATGAGTACGAAACACTACAATTCAATGAACAAATGACATTGAGAAATCTACAAGAGCTCCAAATGGAAGATATAGAGTATGGGAATCTAGAAAATGGAGGGGAGCCCAGCATCCATCACAACATGCCTAACCCAGCCTTCTACCCAATTAAAGCCAGGGTACCTGCCATGGAGGTTTTTCAAAATGTCATGGAGCGTGACCTCATGGCATTACAAACAAAAAATGATCGTCTAAAGAAAACAAAGAAAAGGGACAAAAACAACCTTACCTGGTCCCAAAGAAAAGCATTAAAAGAGATAAGAGACAACAAAAACTGGGTCATTAAGAGGGCGGACAAAGGAGGGGCTATGTGGTATGGAGTGGCCTCTATTAAGCAATATATTTTTTTTACAAGACACAAAGATTACCAAACTACAAAAAATCCGGGAACCTATTAAAAAAATTGGAACATCTATTGAATGAAGGGCTATCCTTGGAGGTAATTACAGAAAAGCAGAAAAAATATCTTTTGGGGAACAATCATATGTCCCGTATTTTATGGGCCCCCTAAGGTGCACAAAAATTTTTTTCCCCCAAAAACCTAAGACCAAAAATTTTCGAGTAAACCAATCTCTTTGGAGGACTTAGTCTGGGTAGCCCAAACATCTCAGCCCATAGTACGAAAATTTACCCGGTCATTAAGATACTAAATCTATGTGAAAAACCATGGCGGTAGACAATGGAAAACGCTATATGGATTAGTTGTATGTTTCAATTTTTTATTATCTATCCCGCATGATATCGTATATAGCAGAAAAATTTTTTCTAAAAATCATAGAAATTATGTTAAATTTTACAAAAATTTTCTATTTTGTCTATGAATTTTTGCTAGAGAGAAATTTTTTTCAATTTGAAGATAATTTCTTTTTACAAGGTGGGGGCGCCTGGGTGCCTACCCCCCCCTCATTGGCAATTCCTATGGATGGTGGGAGCACCTGCCAAAACCCATTTTGACAATCCTATTTGGATGCATTGTCTGGTTGGGCGCTAAAACGTTGACTCCTTTTTATTTGGGGTCACAATGTAGCGCTCAACGCCTTTTTTGGGAATTTTTTAAATCAAAACCTTTCAATTTAGGTTTCACGGGAAAAATTGGGGACAAGCATAAAATATTCCTGGAAATTCTCCTTGGGTTTAAATGGCACTGTAAAAACCACAAGTACGCAAACCCAAATTCTCAAATTTAATTTCAAATAAAAAACAGTTGCCACCCCCCAGGCAAAATTTGGGGGCCTACCTAGGGGAATTGAAAGGGCTCTCGGGTTTTGCACTAATGATGAAGATATAAAGAATAAGGAAAAACATTACCAAAGTTTAAAGGGAGAGAGGCTAACCAAAAAGAGATGAAAAAAGCTAAACCCAAAATTAGAAAAAAAATAAACAAAAAAATTGTTGGCAAATAGTAAATATAAAAACAACAGGACTTTAAAAATTTTAAAAAATAGTGTTTCAACAAGTATAGAAAAAAATTTTAGGAAAAAAAATCAATTTTTATAAAAATTTAACTTCGCGTCAAGATGAATTTTTTAAAAATCTTAAAAATGGAGTGGCGTGTCCCAAAAAAAATCAAAAAAAGGCAAATGATATCTCCAAGTACCCTTTATTAGGGAGACTCCCAAAAAGGGAAGATATGGTTAAAACAAAAAAGGGTTTTTTTAAAAGGGGGCAATGATGAACATGTGCAAATGGCATTAAAAATAATACATTCAGTGATACAGTAAGCATGAAAAAAAAGTGAAATAAGTTTTTTTAACTGCAATAACATTGTTGTGTATATCTTTTAATGTACTTTATGGCAAAAAAAAATATGGGGTGCACTAAAAGAAAAAATAAAAAACCCCCATTTTTGGGGCACCTAGCTGGTATTAGAAAAAAAAATGAAACTGCATGGATGGTAAAAAATTTTTTTGGGAAAGTCCCAAAGGGAAAAATTAAAAATTTGCCTCAAATTTAATGCCATCGAAAAAAATAACATGCCCAATGGGGGGTAATGGGGTAAAAAACTGAGACAGAGAGAGGCTTACTGGATATACATTTGGGGACCAGAAGCCACAAGGTCTAAATTACCCCAAACCCATTTATTATATATATATTGATTAATATGCCCCATAAAGTGCACACCATATTGTTTTTATTCTCCTTTTGAAAAACCAAAATGACATCCTATTTTCATTTTAAACATGTGTTTTAGACCTGTACGTTTATTGGTTTTAAAGTTGTTTTAAATATAGCAGCTAAGTCGTCCCTTTTCTGTGAAAAGGGATATGCTCGAAACGGTTGTTAGTGCGGCATCCTGGACTTTGTTTGTGCGTGTAGTTTTTAAACTGCAATAAGTGTATTTTCCCCCCCTTCTGGATTTGGGTTCCTTGCGGTGCAAACCTCGGCTGGTTTTGCAAAGGATATCCGGCATTTTTTTTACTTTTAAATTAGCAATTAATGTTTGTCAAAACAATCCTTGTTTATTTGTGAAGAATAATTGTAAAAATTTGCAATTTTCAAAGTTTAAAAATTTCCTCGTGTAACACAGATAACTATACCCAACAAATTAGTAAATATCGAACATCTACCATAAATCTACTTCATGTTGGAACCATTTTTTTTAAGCAATCTCATATTTTTTAGGACTTTAGGATTTTGTAGCAAATTTTAACATATTCAAAAAAAATTTGTAACATTGATTTTTTTTTTAAGACCCGTTTATTTGATGTTCGATTTTAAATTTTTACATTATTTCTGGAAAGGTAAATGCATTCCCAAAATTTATTTTTCCGTTTTGTCCCTTTTTAGAGAATCCATATGTGGGGTTAGTGCACCTGAGACATATGGAGTACCCATGGATTTGGGGGGCTCATTTTCTTGGATTTTTAGGCACCATTCCAGGTTTACGGAACCCTAAAAGGGGCTAAAAATTAATAAACATCCCTTAAAGACTAAATTTTGGAAAAAATACACCTAATAAAAACCTCACCCGGCCACTTTTTGGTACACCATGTGTAACGGGTTTGGACCCCCTTTTGCCTTCATAACTGCCTCAATTCTTCGTTGCATAGATTCCACAACGTGTTTCAACGTTTCTCAATTGTTACCAAGGGGCCAAAGAGTGCCAAAAAAATATTCCCCACACCATGACACCACCACCACCAGCCTGAACCGTTGATACAAGGCAGGATGGATCCATGCTTTCATGTTGTTGACGCCAAATTCTGACCCTACCATCGAATGTCGCAGCAGAAATCGAGACTCATCAGACCAGGCAACGTTTTTCCAATTTCTACTGTCCAATTTCGATGAGCTTGGGCAAATTGGAGCCTCAGTTTCCTGTTCTTAGCTGAAAGGAGTGGCACCCGGTGTGGTCTTCTGCTGCTGTAGCCCATCTGCCTCAAAGTTCGCCGTACTGTGCGTTCAGAGATGCTCTTCTGCCTACCTTGGTTGTAACGGGTGGCTATTTGTGTCCCTGTTGCCTTTCTATCAGCTCGAACCAGTCTGCCCATTCTCCTTTGACCTCTGGCATCAAAAAGGCATTTCACCCACAGGACTGACGCTCACTGGATGTTTTTTCTTTTTCGGACCATTCTCTTTTAACCTAGAGATGGTTGTGCGTGAAAATCCAGGAGATCAGCGTTTCTGAAATTTACTCAGACCAGCCCTTCTGGCACCAACAACCATGCCACGTTCAAAGGCACTCAAATACCTTTCTTCCCATACTGTTGCTCGGTTTGAACTGCAGGAGATTGTCTTGCCCATGTCTACATGCCTAAATGCACTGAGTTGCCCCCATGTGATTGGTGATTAGAAATTAAGTGTTAACGAGCAGTTGGACAGGTGTACCTAATAAAGGGGCCCGGTGAGTGTATATCCATGGAGTATATCGACCCCAAAGGTGTTAGACAATTTTTTTACATTAGGCTGTAAAAATAACACATTTTATTTTTTCCATTAATCTTCAGTTTCAGCTGAAATTGTTTATTTTTTTACAAGGAATCCTGGAAAAAAGCACCCAAAAATGTATGTGGGTAGGCTACAAATTTTAATTTTGGGTGCAATTTTTCACTCATGTTCCGCTGCAGAGGGACCTTTTTGTTTTCTTTTTGATGATCTGAACTGGCCCACTATTCTAGGGACCACTGTCTGAGTTATCAACTTTTTTCTGAGATAGAAAAAACACTTTATACAGGTATACTCCCATTCTACCAATGTGCTTATAGATGGAAAGATACAGGATATAGTAAATACTACAGTGCTTAGTTTCCTGAATTAAGAAGGGTTAATTTGAAAATAGAAAATACATAGGAAATAAGGGAAAATAGTGCAAATTTTTAATAATTATAGGTTAAGTTGTTTTAAGTATAGATGTCATGAAAAGCTAAGTATTAGTTAACATATAGATAAAAATAGAGTTTAAATTTGCCTATGGCAAAATAGTTAATATGGTGTAGTAAACTGATGCTTGGGCGCATGTAAGGCATAAAATGGAGGGAGCATTATTTGGCTTTTAAAACGCAGATTTTGGTGGGTGCTGTGCTGCATTTGCAAAGCCCCCAAAGTAACAGGACAGGTGAAACTTTTGAGAACTCACCCATTTTGGATTCAACACTAGAGATGAGTGAACCCTAAAAATTTCGAGTTCGATTAAAACCTCAATTTTTGAGAAGTCGAACTCGAACCGAACTTCGAACCCCATAAAAGTCAATGGGAGAAAATGTTCTGGTTAATTTATATACCCATACAGGTGAGGAGAAACTGCAATTAGCATCCATAACAGTAAATTGGATACGTGGAACAACTTAGTGAAGAAAATTTGTCTCTGAGAGTCACAGAAAAAAAATTGAGCGGCTAAAATACTTCATTCCTTTCAATGGCTAACTGAAAAGATGAGGACAGCATAGCTATAGGAGGTGCAGCACTAGCAGCTGCTACAAGGCCCCTTTGACACATAAGAAGACACCGGTATTGGAAACAGCACATGGTAACCGGAGCCCCCTATCATTTTTTGCACCAGGGCCCAAGAACATGTCATATATGTGGTGGCAGCAAGAACATCCCAACGGGGAACATGGGGTTTCAGCTGGCAGGGACATAGTTATAGGGGTGCAGTGGGAGCCAGGGCTGCTGTCAGTCATCTATTAACCGTTTCAGGGCCTCATGCAGCTAAATCAAATGGTGCCCACACGCATTACTAGTTCCTATTTTTTTAAATATCACTGGGCCCCTTTTGATTAGGGCCCATGACAGGAGTACTGCCCTATTGGCAGTTACCATGTGCCATTTCCAATACCGGTGTCTTCTTATGTGTCAAAGGGGCTTTTAGAACACCTCAGGATGCAGGGCCCCGTATGGCTGCTACCGCTAGTGGTGTCAATAGGGCAGTACGGTCAGTTCTCCTGTCACGGGCCATAATCGAAAAGGGGCCCACAAATCTTTTAAAAAATAGGAAGTAGTAATGGGTGTGGGCCCAATTTAATTTGGGAGTATGGGGCCTGAAACGGTTAATAGATGACTTACGGCAGAGTGACTGACGACTGATGTTAATAGATGACTGATGGAAGGTGTATTTCACATTGTCAAAAATACGTGCTACAGTTTACTATTTTTGGTGACACGGCAATCGGGCAACAAAAAAGTCAGAGACCCAGGCTTGATTATTTTAAAATTAAAT
>JAODAL010051112.1:0-26914 GCA_025379985.1 Phyllomedusa bahiana | reverse complement strand
GTTTGGGCCAGGACAGGAAAGTATATGCCCATTTTCAACTAAAATGGTGGTTAAAAAAGACCCCTTTTTTTCGCATTTTGAATTGGGTCATGCGGGGTTTGGGCCATGCTGTGGCCGGACGTATAGTCAAGCCAGTGAAACAAAAAATGGTGGTTTAAAAGGGGTCCTTTTTCCCGGCCTTTTGAATCTGGGATCTGGGGTTTTGGGGCTATGCTGGGGGCCCAGGACATTTATAGTCAATGCCCAGTGAAACTAAAATGGTGGTTGAAAGATCCTTTTTGGATTTTGAATCTGGGGGTTTTGCAGGTTTGGGGTCATGTGGGGCCCCGGGGACTGTAAGTCAAGTCGTGAAACTAAAATGGGGGTTTTGAAAGACCCCTTTTTCCGGCCTTTTAAATGTGGGGGTTGCAGGTTTGGGGTCTGCTGGGCCCGGACGGTATAGTCAAGTCCAGTGAAAAAAAAAAATGGGGTTGAAAGACTCTTTTTCCGGCACTTTTGAATCTGGGGTCAGACAGGTTTAAGGGTCATTGGCGGTACAGGAAGATATAGCAATGTCCAGTTCCTAAAATGGGGGTTTGAAAGACTCCTTTTGGCATTTTTAATCTGGGGGTCTGCAGGTTGGGGCTTGCTGTGGCCAGGACGGTATGTAAATGCCCGTTAAAACTAAAATGGGGGTTTTAAAAGACCCCTTTTTTCCGGCACTTTTAAATCTGGTGGTCATGCAGGGGGGGGTCATGCTGCGTTCCAGGACAGGGATTTAATGTCCGTTCAAGAAGATGATGTTAAATCAATCCCTTCTGGCACTTTTTAAAATTTTGGGGTGTGCAGGTTTAAGGGTCATGCTGGGGTTGCAAACGGGATGTGAATTTGTGGTTTTTTTCTGTGGCTTTTAAAAACCTAGTGGTTGCCTAAGATGTAGCACGTATCCATTTGACTGTTGTGGATGTTTTTAAATTTCCCGCTTCTCCAGCCCTGTTTGGGTGTAAGAAAGAAGGTGTTGTTGCTCCCATAAATTTTTGGTCATCGTTAATCGACTGCTCCTATGACTTCTTGTCGATGATGGTCGACTATGACCTCGCCCATGTCATGGCCAAAAGCAATTTTCAAAACTAGTGGTAATTATTATCAATGGCTCGGTTTACCAGTACAAAATTTTGGGGATTAGATCTTTTTTCCGTTATGTGGGGAAGTACTTTTATGTTAAAGTTTTTTTATTCTTTAAACTTTTTCCAGTCCCCGGTTTGTATATAAGTATTTCCTTAAGAAGGAAATACAGAAAATAAAACTTACCTAATACAGGAGGGTAACCGCCCCAACTGTATTTGTCTTTCCCTCTTTTGTGTCTATCTTGCCCATCTACTATAGGGAAATTATAGACAATTCTGCTTAGGGAGAGGTTCCTGTGCGAGGTCACCCTTGTTGGGACGGTTACCCTGCTGTATTAGGTAAGGTTTATTTTTTGTATTTCCTTCTTAGATGTATGGTTTGTTGTTTTGGATATTTTGATGTTATCATAAGCTAATCGCTAATAAAAGTTATGTTTTAGAATTTATCTTGTCAGGGTTTATACCCTATTGGGTACTCAATTTCAAGATTTCTGCATTTGGATTTGGACTTCCTGGTGTAAATTTGATTCCTTAGTGGAATACTGCTATACTAGTCATAATTGTGAAATCTCTATTGTTTTAAGTAATGGAAATAAAAAAAAAAAAATTACACGTCAACAAGAGTATAGAATGGATATTAAAGGCTAGGAGCAAGAGGTTATATTAAAATGGCCTCTAGTAAATAAATGCTATGCAGTGTTAATTGAGATCAGGAACATTAAATATTCAAGCATAGTCTATCAATACAGAGTAATAATGGAGGACGGAAATATTTATAGCTCTGTAGATCTGTTATATAAAGTGGTCACGAATAATCAATATGCTTTAAATGGAACTTGTTCAAACCTTTGAAATGTCCCTAAAATGTTATGCTTTTTGCATATGATTTTTTTTAACTTGAAAGTTTTTAAGGGAACTATCAGTGTAAAAGTAAAAATCTGCTAAAACTGGGTAATTAAACAAACAAATACTGTATAAACTCACCTGTATACTCACTGCTGTTGCAGTGATGACACTGCTAGAAAAGTCTCCTTGATCCCCTGTTTACATTTGACTCTGCAGTTGGCTCATGACGGGACATGTCTCCAACAATGTAGGTCTTTGTTCCTGTGTGCATTTGCAAACATCAATCTGGCTTTTAAAATTTTTTGGGGAGCAATGGCTTCTTCCAGGCAGTGGCCTTTCAGCCCATGTTGATACAGTACTCGTTTCACTATGGATAATGACACACTCGTACCAATTTACGCCAGCATCTTCACAAGTACTTTTGCTTTTGTTCTTGGGTTAATAAGCACTTTCATCTCTGAGACACAGAACTGTCTCCTTTCTGAGTGATATGATTGTTTGTTCTTGTGTATAATTGATTGTACAGATGAATGAGGCACCTTCAGGTATCTGGAAATTGAACCCAAGTCTGAACCAGACTTGTGCAAGTTCACAATTCTCTTCCTGATATCTTGACTGATTTTTTTAGACTTTCCCATGATGTTGCACACAGAAGCAGTGTGTTTCTGGTGTGCTTTAAAATACATTCACAGTTTTGTCTCTAATTAACTCAGATGTTGCCAATAAACCTATCAGGAGCTTCCAAAGACACGACATCATCATATGGGCTGTCAAAAATTGTTTAAAGGCATAGTAATTCTAGTGTATGTAAACTTTTGACTTTGCAGAAGGTTTTAAAAATGCCTTAAAAATTTTCTCTCATTAATCTGGCAGTTGCCAAATATAAATAATGTTGGTAATCCTGATTGACCTAAAATGAGTGACGTTTATTCTGATTTCATGTCAGATAGTGAGAAAAAGATGCATATGTGTCTTTTTATATAGTGTATGTAAACTTCTGGTTTCAACTGTAACTAATGAAAAGAGCCCAGTTTTTATTTTTCCTTCTTATGTATCAGAGCTTTATTATAATTTTTAGACATATTAAAGTTGTATTGTGTTAGCAAATAATCGTATGTTTTAGTTCCTAAGTGGGACTGAAATGTTGCAAAGAAAAGTTCAATAAAGTTTTATTTAAAAAAAACAATGTTTTCATTGACAAAATACTTTATTAAATGAGAAAATAAATAAAAATCTACATATATTTGAAATCAACACATTCATTATTATCCAAACTATAAATTCATGTTAAGTGATAAACTAAAAAAGTCAGTGTTGCTGTTTTTTTCATTTGTCATCTATAGTGTTGAGCGATTTTAATCGACAAAGTTGAAATCGGCACAGTTTATGTTGATCAAATTTTTTAGATCATGCGATAATTTAGGATAAAATCTGTGCATCATCTATTAAGATCTCGCCATTTTCGGCGCTTCCTGTCATTTTGGCGGCCAGCAAATCAGCTTACAGAATAGAGCAGGGTGAGATGTGTGTGCGACGTCATGACTGGGATGTGTATGGTTGCGATTGGCTGGAAAAATCACATGACCTCGTTTTACATAGAACTGCCCTTCCTGTTAATGATCAGTGTCTGTCAGTGTCTCATAGCAGTAGGACGTGCGCTCTGCCTGTGTCCAAACAGCTCAGCGAAATTATTCTATTTCTTCACAGAGAAAGCTCTACTGTTAGCTGTTTCTTACAACTTAGTTAGATCAGAGATTTGAAGATTTTATGTAGTTAGGTAGAGAATTTTAAAGGAGCATCTACCGCTGTAAAGTCACGAGGGGGAGCGGAGGGGGGGGTCGCGGCGAACATAGACAAGCTCTTTAAAGAATACTGGATATACACTCACCGGCCACTTTATGAGGTACACCTCTCCAACTGCTCGTTAACACTTAATTTCTAATAAGCCAGTCACAGGGGGGCCACTCAGTGCATTTAGGCATGTAGACATGGTCAAGACAATGTCCTGCAGTTCAAAACGAGCTTCAGTATGGGGAAGAAAGGTGATTTGAGTGCCTTTTGAAACGTGGATGGTTGTTGGTGCCAGAAGGGCTGGTATCGAGAATTTCAGAAACTGCTGATCTCCTGGGATTTTCACGCAACAACCATCTCTAGGGTTTACAGAGAATGGTCCGAAAAAGAAAAAAACATCCAGTGAGCGGCAGTCTGTGAGCGGAAAGCCTTGTTGTTGCAGAGGTCAAGGAGAATGGGCAGAACTGGTTCGAGCTGATAGAAAGGCAACAGTGATCAAATAGTCACCCGTTACAACAAGGTAGGCAGAAGAGCATCTCTGAACGCACAGTACGGCGAACTTTGAGGCAGATGGGCTACCGCAGCAGAAAGACACACCGGGTGCCACTCCTTTCAGCTAAGAACAGGAAACTGGGGCTCCAATATTTGCCCAAGCTCATCGAAATTGGACAGTAGAAGATTGGAAAAAACGTTGTTCTGGTCTGATGAGTCTCGATTTCTGCTGCGACATTCGGATGGTAGGGTCAGAATTTAGTGTCACAACATGAAGGCATGGATCCATCCTGCCTTGTATCAACGGTTTCAGGCTGGTGGTGGTGGTGTCATGGTTTGGGGGATATTTTCTTGGCATCTTTGGGCCCTTGGTACCAATTGAGCATCGTTGCAACACCTTGTGGAATCTATGCACGAAGAATTGAGGCAGTTCTGAAGGCAAAAGGGGGTCCAACCCGTTACTAGCATGGTGTACCTAATAAAGTGGCCGGTGAGTGTAGTTCTCCAAGACTTAGTGTAGACATTGCACTGCAATAGCTTTATTATTAACAGTTTTCTATTGAAATCTAATCTGGTATTGGGCAGCCTGAACTTATATTAGGATACACATCTTTTCTAGTAACTGCAGGTCTCTTTGTTAGGAGCAAAACTCCACTTTTATTATCAGTATACATTTCAGATAGGTGTTCTTTTTCAATTTTGCCCATTCCAGCTTTGTTGATATAGCCACCTTGCAGTTAAATTAGAATCCAGCAATTTTGTGGTCAGCACAGGTTGATAGGTGCCAAAAATACCTTTTATTATCCGAATACATTTCAGATACGTGTTTTTGCACTTTGGCGCAGTACAGCTTTGTTCATTGAGGCACTTTGCACTTAACTGAGAATACAGCAATTTTGTAGTCACCACAGGTGAATTGAAAGGTGCCAACAATACCTTTTATTATCCGAAAACATTTCAGATACGTGTTTATTCACTTTGGCGCACTACAGATTTGTTGATAGAGCTACTTTGCAGTTAAATGTGAATACAGCAATTTTGTAGTCACCACAGGTGAATTGAAAGGTGCCAAAAATGCCTTTTATTATCCGAATACATTTCAGATACGTGTTTTTTCACTTTGGCGCACTACAGCTTTGTTCATTGAGGCACCTTGCACTTAAATGTGAATACAGCAATTTTGTAGTCACCACAGATGAATTGAAAGGTGCCAAAAATACCTTTTATTATCCGAATACATTTCAGATACGTGTTTTTTCACTTTGGCGCAGGCCAGCTTTGTTGATAGATCTACTTGCAGTTAAATTTGAATACAGCAATTCTGTAGTCACCACAGGTGAATTGAAAGGTGCCAAAAAATACCTTTTATTATCCGAATACATTTCAGATATGTGTTTCTTCACTTTGGCGCAGTACAGCTTTGTTCATTGAGGCACCTTGCACTTAAATGTGAATACAGCAATTTTGTAGTCACCACAGGCATATTGATAGGTGCCAAAAAATACCCTTTATTATCCGAATACATTTCAGATACGTGTTTTTTCACTTTGGCGCACTACAGCTTTGTTCATTGAGGCACCTTGCACTTAAATGTGAATACAGCAATTTTGTAGTTACCACAGGTGTACTGATAGATGCCAAAAAATACCTTTTAATATCCGTATACATTTCAGACAGGTGTTTTTTTCACTTTTGGTCAGTCAAGCTTTGCAGTTATATTTGAATCCAGCAACTTTGTTTTGATTTGAGGGATTTGAGAATAGCTGTGATTTGCCGTCTTTTAATAAGAGACTTTCCAAACCTCTTCCATACCTTCTCAAATTTGTATATTTCTGAACACGGAGCGAAATTCAGGTGGTAAGCGAGCAAAGAGGGGGGTAGGACATGGAGGTAGAGGTACGAGAGAAGGTGCTCCTTCCAGTGCTGGCGAAAACACGCATGCCAGCGGATCGTCAGTTGCAGGACCGTCAGGCCTGTCATCGCTGGGTCAGGGCCCTGTGAATCTCAGTAACGAACAGCGTCGCCAATCTGTCCTTCAGTGGTTAATGCAACCTGCATCCAGCAGTCTTACCTCCTCGTCCTCCCAGTCACGGCCACAAATGTCATCATCAGCAATATCAGCATCTGTCCAACATGAAGCAGCCCAAATGTCAACTCGTGTACCCACCACTGTGGATAATCCATTTTCTGAAGACCTCTTTGATGACAAAATGCGGTTGGGGTCAGAAGGCATGTTAAAAGATCAAGAGGCCAAAGAGGATGATTTTCTCTGCTCTGACGCCAAGTTACCGATGCCATCAGAGGAGGAGAAGGAAGCCGGTCAATCAGCAAAAATCCCAGGTGGTCGGCAACGCCTTGCAGTCCCTCTTGCTTGTAGCCCGCAGCTCCTGGATGCAGAATGTCAGGACGACCAAGTCACCTGTGTTGATGATGATGATGACGACATTGCGGATCCAACGTGGTCTTTTCAGCAGAATTTGCTTGCGAGCGCTTCATCACTGGACGAGGAGGAAGACGGTGGGTTAGTGTCAATACGGGTTCTGCCTCAAAAAGGGAGAAGGCGGTCGCAGAAGTCCCCTGATATGATTCCGCCAGCCACGGTCAGCGTAAACCCTGCTCCTCGCTTATCGCCGTCAAAAAGGTCCAGGACCTCTCAAGCTTGGTCTTTTTTGAGCAAGCCTCTGATTCACCCAGCGATGTCATATGCCGCCTTTGCCGTAAACGCATAAGTAGAGGAAAGAACCTTAGGTGGTTAACCACCACCAACATGTCTAGTCACATGCAGCGAATGCATGAGTTGAAATGGAGGCAACACTTGGCCAAAAAAGGCCAGACCGACGCCGGGCCTCCAACCACTGTCACACCCTCTGTCTCCGCCTCCTCCGCCACCACCAAGCGTTCCTCAGCTGCCCATGTCTCTCAGAGTATTGATCAGGGATCAGCCTCCGCTTCAGCCTTCACCGTCGCCCGAGTACCATCAGCACCACTAGAGACCCATCCTACCCCTTCTCCTTCCGCCAGTTTGACGACCTGCACGCCGTACAGTGGCCAGTCTAGCAGCCAGCCTTCTGTCTTCCAGGTTTGGGAGCAGAAGAAACACTTTAACCCAAACCATCCCAAAGCCAAAAGCCTGAATGTCGGCATTGCCAGGATTTTGGCCTTGGAAATGTTGCCTTTCCGTCTGGTGGACACAGATGGGTTCCGCCACGTCATGGCCCTTGCCTGCCCCCAATACCAGATGCCGTGCAGGCATTTCTTTTACAGAAATTCCGTCCCTGACCTGGACAGCCACGTGTCATCTAAAATTTCATGCGCGTTGTCTGCATGTGTGGCCGGATAAGTCCATCTGTCATCCGTCACATGGACTAGTAAGCACGGCCAAGGCCGCTCTTTCTCTGTGACAGCTCCCGGGGTGAGCTCGGTGGATGTCTCTGGGGGTGACAGGGGCTCTCAGGCTCAGTGTACGCTCTTCAAAACCGGAGGGATGGTGCAGGGCTCTTTCCCCCAAGGTCCTCTGGTGGCATCACGTGCCCAGAGAAAACAGGCCGTGTTGAAATTAATCTGTCTTGGAGACCGTCCACACACAGGTCAGGAGCTGTGGACGGCTCTCCGCAACGAGCGCTGGCTGGGTGACAAGTACCTTGTGCCAGGCAAGGTGGTGTGCGATAACGGGCGAAATCTGCTGGCCACCCTTAAGATTGGTAGGCTGCAGCACATCCCTTGCCTGGCACATGTCATGAACCTTGTCGTCCAGAAATTTCTAAAGAGCTACCCGGGTCTGGACTGCCTGCTGAGGAAGGCTCGAAGTCTAAGTTCGCACTTCCATCGGTCGCACCCTGCTTCGTCCCGCCTTGCTGCGTTGCAGCGTCAGCTCGGCCTCCCCGTCAACCGTCTCATTGTTGACGTGGCAACACGCTGGAATTCCACCCTCCACATGCTCCAGCGATTGTGGCAGCAGCGCATTGCCATTACGCAGTACGAAGTGACACATGGCCTGACAAGCAGCGGTGCGGACCTCGGGGTGTTGAGCCACCGAGAGTGGAGGCAGGTGAAAGAGCACTGCACCATCCTTGCCAGTTTTGAAGAAGCCACCAAAATGGTCAGTGCGGGACGATGCCCTTGTCAGCATGAGCATTGTGGTGATCTTAGTTCTGGAACGATCGTTGGACACTCTGAAACAACAGGTCCCACCAGCGACGGAGGAGGAGACGGACACAAATGCGGACACGGAGCCTTTCTCTCCGTCGAATCCACACGGCCCGACAGTTTCTCAATTTTATCGGTCTTCATTAGGCAGTGGTTCGGGGTCTAGGGCTAGTGCAAGGCAGCGCATCAGCTCTCAGGGTGCATTCATTCAGGCAAGTCAGGGCTGTGTTGAAGCTGTGCGGAGGAAGCGGAGGAGGAGGATGAGGAGGGAGGTATTCCTAGACACCGACGTTACGACGTCCCTGCCTTGGAAAGAGGTTGGCGCGAATTTGAGGTGGAGGAGGAAGATGAGGAAGTCAGTTTGCTAGTTCCCCTCGCCCAGAGGCTTGGGAAATCAAGGCTCCATCTCTCACATGAGTGCTTGGATGCTCCATTTCCTCCACATGATCCTCGCATTAAGGCCATCAAAATGAATAAACAGCTACTGGGTGGCCACCCTCCTGGATCCCCGGTACAAAACAAAACTCAGCACTTTCCTCCCACCCAAATAGAGAGTAAAATGCAGGAAATGGAGATCTTGCTGATTGATCAACTGGAGACATCTGTTGCGTCTGATTCACGTTCTTCAAATGTCACGGTGGAACAACATCAGTGACGTGACAGCAGTAGAGTGCCAAGTAGCCGTAGCGGCAGCAGCAGGCAAGGTGGCAGAAGCCTAATGGGTGACCTCTGGCAATCTTTATTTACCACCTCACCAACGCATGCAATGCAGGGCACACATCCAACACACAGAGATCAGCTTAAGATCATGGTGCACGACTATCTGCGTCTCAACACTGATGTTTTTGTATGTGTTCTGGACCCAATAGACTTCTGGGTATCCAAAATGGACGAATGGCCCAAGCTCGCTCGCCACGCCATAGAGGTGTTGTCTTGCCCAGCAGCCAGCGTCATATCTGAGTGGACCTCCAGCACAGCTGGACGAGTCATTACAGACAAACGCATCCGGCTTTCCACAGATAATGTGGATTGTTTGACTTTCATCAAGATGAATTAGTCAGGGCCGGGACAAGGCATTTTGGTACCCTAGGCAAGTACAGCCAATGGCGCCCCCCCCCCCTCACTCTCCAAAAAATGCCCCCCCCAAACTAATTTCTCTCACCCCTGCGCCAGGTCCTGTCACTAGTTTTCTGCATATTCCACATAGCTCCAGTCCATCTCCTCAGCAGTCACTGCACAATGACAAATTAGCTTTTTCAAAATCGCTCCCCTCCGTATGACAGTGAAATACCTTATAAATAACAGTCACCTAATAATCCACCGATACATGGAGCAAATCTACCAGACGAATGATTGTTACTAAAAACACTCCTACAAAACCAAGACCCAAAACTATTACTACTTAAGGATCAAATAATCCTGCGAGACCCTGACCAAACGCAACCCCCACATGTGACTATCAGCTATACACAGGCTCTGATTACATATACCACCGCCATACAGTGACCAGATAGTATAGATACTAGTTGTATGTAGATGCTCTGCAGAAATATAAATGATTACACTGCAGGTACATTTAGTGACTCACCGGAGACATCATTTCTGATCAGCGTCATTCACCTTCCCTTTTCTTCTCCATCCGGTTCACACCTTCTCGCTGATTGCTCCCGGACAATACTCGTCCCTGAGGATTTGGACACAAATATCTTAGAATCCTCACATTTCCAGCAAATCTTACTTATAGGTATATACGTCCCTCAGTTAGACAGGTATATAAGTCCCCTCAGTTAGACAGGTATATATGTCCCCTCAGTTAGACAGGTATATAGATATGCCCTCTCAGTCAGGCAGGTATATGTATATTGTCCCCTTAGACAGGTAGGTATATAAATATAGGGGCACTCAGGCAGGTATATAGATATATGGTCACTCTCAGGCAGGTATATAGATATAGGATCACTCTCGGGCAGGTATATAGACATAGGGTAACACTCAGGCAGGTATATAGATATAGGGTCACTCAGGCAGGTATATAGATATAGGGGCACTCAGGCAGGTTATATAGCTATAGGGGCTCAGGCAGGTATATAGCGGCATACAGGCAGGTATATAACTAGGGGCCACAGGCAGGTATATGGGGGCTCAGGCAGGCATATAGGGGCTCAGGCAGGCGTATAGGGGCTCAGGCAGGCATATGGGGGCCACAGGCAGGCGTATGGGGGCACCAGCAGGCATATAGGGGCCACCTGCAGGCATATGGGGGCTCAGGCAGGCGTATAGGGGCTCAGGCAGGCGTATGGGGCCACAGGCAGGCATATGGGGGCCACAGGCAGGCGTATGGGGGCACCAGCAGGGATATAGGGGCCACAGGCAGGCATTATAGGGGCCACAGGCAGGCATATAGGGGCCACAGGCAGGTGTATAGGGGCCACAGGCAGTATATAGGGGGCACACAGGCAGGCATTATAGGGGCCACAGGCAGTATATAGGGGGCACACAGGCAGGCATTATAGGGACCACAGGCAGTATATAGGGGGCACACAGGCAGGCATTAGAGGGGCCACAGGCAGTATATAAGGGCACACAGGCAGGCATTATAGGGGCCACAGGCAGTATAAAGGGGCCACAGGCAGCCATTATAGGGGCCACAGGCAGTATATAGGGGCCACAGGCAGGCATTATAGGGGCCACAGGCAGTATATGGGGGTCACACAGGCAGGCATTATAGGGGCCACAGGCAGTATATAGGGGCCACAGGCAGGCATTATAGGGGCCACAGGCAGTATATAGGGGACACAGGCAGGCATTATATGTGCCACAGGCAGTATATAGTGAACACAGGCAGGCATTATAGGGGCCACAGGCAGGCATTATAGGGGCCACAGGCAGGCATTATAGGGGCCACAGGCAGTATATAGGGGCCACAGGCAGGCATTATAGGGGCCACAGGCAGGCATATAGGGACCACAGGCAGGCATTATAGGGGCCACAGGCAGTATATAGGGTCCACAGGCAGTATATAGGGCAGTATATAGCGCTATGAGGATCCGGCGGCCCCGCTGTGTCGGCCCCCGCGGCTTACCGGAGGATCCAGCGATCCTCCCTTGAGCAGGTCCGACACTGTATGCGGAGCAGGGAGCGCTCGCTCTCTGCTCCGCAGAAGCGGTCAAAGAGGCGGCCGGCGTTTCAGGCCCATGGCAGCAGTCTGGAGCCCGGCGAGGTTCGGGGCTCTGTCTGCGCCCCTTAGGGATAGGCAGAGGTAGGCGCCCTAGGCAGTCGCCTACCTTGGCCTACCCGTCGTCCCGTCTCTGGAATCAGGCATGGATCTCTGATGATGTTGTGGCCCCAATTGCCGAGGTCACCGATTAGTTGCCGGTCTACTTCACATTCCTCTTCAAACAGAAATGGTCCTCTTGAAAAATGTTTTTTAAAATGATCATTTCTTACTGCAATTTTTATTCTCTTTTCCCAACAGTTCATTTTGCTGGTTTTGCTGTGAGGAGACTGTAAAAGACAGCAAGGTTTCATGACAACACCGTATTCCCTTTACTCACTTTATCTTTAGAAGTTTTCGCATTGTCAATGGTTTTGAGGTCATGTTGCTGTGAGATACAGCAATAATCATGGTCCTTTGGAACAGAAATGTGGCTTTTAAGTGGCATTTCTCCCTCACAATTTTTAATAGTGGCTGAGAAGTCATATTTATAATTTTTTGGGGTCATGTTGCTGTGAGATACAGCAATAATCATGGTCCTTTGGAAAAAGAAATGTGGGCTTCTAAGTGGCATTTCTCCTCACAATTTTTAACAGTGGCTGAGAAGTCATTTTTATAATTTTTGGGGTCATGCTGCTTTGAAATGCAGCAACACTATGGGTCCTATTCTAAAAAATGTTGTTTCTAACAGACATTTGTTCTTCACAATTGTCCAAAGTGGCTCAAGGGTCATGCTTTGAATTTTTGGGGGCATTTTGCTGTGACATGCAGCTATACTACAGGTCCTATTATAAAAAAAATATTGTTTTCTAACAGACAGTTGTTTTTTTAAAAATTTGTAAAAGAGCGGGGCCCATCGCTAGGCTGTTTTGCCCGGGGCTCGGGCCCGAAAAAAAACCCCCTGTCCCCCAAACCCTCCCGGGGCCCAGGCCCTGCAAGGGGCCCCGGGAGCACCGATAGCCTACAGCTACATGTGCGTCCGCTGACGCACAAAAACAACTGCGGGCTTCTGCGGAGCGGGAGAAACGAGGGGCCCCCTTCCCCCGGGGGGACAGTGTCGGCCCGGGTCCCCGGGGGTTTTTCCGACACAGCGGGGCCCCCGCCGGATCCTCTTAGGCTGAGGCCCCGGCCCCGCCCTTTGCGGCTCAGCTGGCAGCGGCCGCTGTAATGACTCATCACGCCGCTGCCTGTCCTCGGGCGCCCCGCAGGTCAGGCTGTGCCCCGGGGGGAAGCTGCGGGGGGGAGCGCGGGTAAAGAGGACAGAGCGCGCTCCCCCAGGAATGTTTAAGGTGAGTATTAATGTTGTTATTTTTATAGCGTTTTAAACCTGCCTGGGTTTGCCCCTATATAGGGGCCTTTGTGGGGCCCCCCTTTTTCTGCCTGGGGCCCCCCTATCCCTCCCCTGGGGCCCCCCTATACTCCCTGTGGCCCCCTATATTTCCTGGGGCCCCCTTTTTTTCCTCCCAGGGGCCCAAACCTTTACGGGCCTGGGGCCCTCTTATACCCTGGGGCCCCCATATATGCCTGGGGGCCCCTTTTACCTGCCTGTGGCCCCAAAACTGCCCTGTGGCCCCCTTACCTGCCTGTGGCCCCCTATCCCTTTGCCTGTGGCCCCTTAATATGCCTGGGGGCCCCCCTTTTACCTCCCTGGGGGCCCCTATACTGCTGGGGGCCTCCTTACTGCCTTTTTGGCCCCCCTAACCTGCCTGGGGCCCCCCTAAAACTCCCTTTGGGGCCCCCCTTTTCCTGCCTCAGTGGCCCCTTTTTTTCTCCCTCGGGGCCCCTATATACTGCCTCATTTGCCCCCATATCCCTCCCTGGGGCCCCCTTTATACCTGCCTTTTGGCCCCCAATCCCTCCCTCAGTCCCCCCATATACCTGCCTGTGGCCCCCTATACCCCTGTGGCCCCTATACCTCCCTGGGGGCCCCATATCTATATACCTGCTTGAGAGGGGCCCCTTATATCTATATACATGCCGACATTGGGGACCCTATATTTTTTCCCCTGCCTGATTTTGGGCCCCTATTTCTATAAAACCTGCCTAATTGGGGGACCTATCCCACCTATGACTGGGGGGATTATTACCTAAAATTTAAAGGGAGTTGCTGGAAATGTGAAAATTTCTAAGATATTTGTGCCCAAATCTGCAGGGGGGGAAGTTTGGCGGGAGATATCAGAAAGGGGAGGGGGTGAAGGAGGGAAAGAAAAAAAGGGGAAAGTGAACGACGGGGTTTTTTCGAAATGTTTGTCCCCGGTGAGTCCCCTAAATGTAACTCCCGTGTAATCACTTTTATGTCTGCGGGAGCCCCCTACATACAATAGTTTTAAACCATTTTTATGGCCCCGGGTATGGCGGTAATATATGTAATGGGCCCTGTGTAAGCTGATGGTCACATATGGGGGTTGGGTTTGGTTTAGGGTTTTTGGGAGGGGTTATTTGGTCCTTTTTTTGTAATATTTTTGGGACTTTGGTTTTTTAGGAGTGTTTTTAGTAAAAAATCATTTGGGTTTGGGGGGGTTTGCCATGTTTTATGTGTATGTTTTGGTGGATGTTTAGGGGTTTTTTCAAATGTCATTCGGGGGTGAGGGGTTTTGAAAAAATAAATTTGTCATTGGTTGATTTTCAAATTTTTCTTTGATGTGAGGCAGGTTTTAAGATATAGGGTCAAATTATGTGGAATATGCTGAAAATTAGTGAAAAGGAGCAGAAAGGGTTTTTCCCCTGTAAAAACACATCATGCCCCAGTTTTCCAAAAGTGGGGGTGAAAAAAAAGTTTGTGTGAAACCCGCCCCCTGAGCCCAAAAAAACAAAAAGGGGCCCCGGGGCCCCCGGGTGTTTTAGGACCCCAGCAACGCCCCTGGTCAAAAGGGGTGGGTCAAGGGGGTGATGGTGCTGTCAGAAACCCGGGGGAAAAGGTTGGACCTGTTAATGGACACATATTGCAAAATGACTTGTTTTGCAAAATCTTTTAAAAAAAAAACTAGAATCCCTTTTTATTGAGAAAACCCCTTTAATTTTCAATTAAAAAAAAAGGGAAAAAAAGACGTTGGTGGGGGGTTTCCCTCTAAATTTTTAAAAAAAGTTTTTTTAGAATTAAAAAATACTAAAAAAATTTCATGTACCAAAAAAAGCGTTAAAAAAAATTTTTTGAATTGTACAAGGGAGGTACAGGAAATTGACCCGATGTAGGTTTTTCAAGGGGGGAACCCTGGAGGGGTTTTAAAATTTTTTTGGGGCTGGAGACATATGGGGGTTTGCATCCCTTTGATCTCCAGGGGAGTCTGTCCCTATTCACTGAAGAAGGATTTGGAGGGAAAAAAAAAAAACCCTTGAAATTTATTGGTGAATAGTCTCAGAAGCCCGGAGGGCAAATGTTTCTCAACTAAGAATTGTTTTTTTGGGGATGATTAGGACATTTGGGTTTTTATTTTGGGGGGTGGGTGAATTAAACATCTACAGTGTAAAAAATACCTTTAAAAAATGCAGGGGGGGGGGTGTTTGTTGTATGGGTTTTCACACTTGAAAAAAAAGCAAAATGGGTAATAATGGGAAAAATATAAATTTAAAAAACCCCAAATAAAATTTGTAAAAAATGTAGTTACCCCAAAAAAAATTTTAAAAGGGCAGTCACTGTACAAAATTGCATAGTGCCACTTTGTGATCTGTGGATCAAAAAAAGGGTTTTAAAAGTCATGTTTTGGCCCAGGGGGAAAAGGGTTGGCAATGGGCCCGTTCAACTAAAATGGTGGTTGAAAAAACTCCTTTTTCCGGCACTTTTTAAATCTGGGGGGCATGAGGTTTTTGGGGGCTTTCTGCATTCCGGACAGGGATTGTCTTGTCCAGTTGGGAAAATAAAATGGTGGGTTTAAAGACTCCTTTTTCCGTCATTTTTTTAAATTTTGGGGGTTTAAAAGGTTTAGGGGGCATTGCTGTGGCCCCGGACAGGTATAGTCTATGTCCAGTGAAACTAAAATGGTGGTTAAAAGACTCCTTTTTCCGGCACTTTTTAAAGTGGGGGTCCCTGCAGGGTTTTGGGGGTCATGTGTGGCCAGGAAGGTTTGTCAATGTCCAGTGAAAAATAAAATTTGGTTGGTTTAAAAAACTCCTATTTCCAAAAACTTCTTAAATTTTGTGGGTCAGACAGGTTTAATGGTCATTCTGCCCGGGACAGGGGCAGATTTAGTTAATGTCCAGTTCAAAAAAATGGTGATTCAAAGATCCCTTTTCCCCGGACTTTTTAATTTGGGGGTCAGACAGGTTTAATGGTATACGCGGTCCAGGAAAGGTATAGTTAATGGTTCCAGTTCAACTAAAAAGGTGGTTGAAAGACTCCCTTTTTCCCTTTCACCCCCTTTTTAAACTGGGGGTCAGAAGGGTTTTAAAGGTCATACTGTGGGGAAGAAAGGGGATAGTCAATTCCCGTTCAACTAAAAAGGGGGTTGAAAGACTCCTTTTTCCCCGCACTTTTTTAAACTGTGGGTCCCGACCGGTTTAATGGTTATATGCGGTAAGGGCAGATATTTGTTAATGTCCCGTTCAATAAAATGGTTTGGGTTTAAAAACTCCTTTTTTTCCCGGGATTTTAAAATTGGGGGGCATGCCAAAGGGTTTTGGGGCCATGCTGGTTCCCAGGACAGGGATATTAAATTTGCCCATTCAAGTAAAATGTTTGGTTTCAAATCATACTCCCTTTCTGGCATTTTTTTAAAATTTGTTTGGGGTTGATGCAGGTTTAAGGGTTTCATGCTGTGGTACAAGACGGGAAATAGGGGAAATTTTGGGGTTGAAGTTTTTTTTTTCTGTGGCTTTTAAAAACCAAAAGTGTGTTGCCCAAAAGATTTAGAGGGAAACCCCCATTTTTTTTGTTGTGGATTTTTAATTCCAGCTTCTCCCCACCCCTGTTTGGGGTGTTAAAAAAATAAGGTTTTGTTTGGCCCTCCCATGGGTTTTTAATTTGGGTCACGGGGGGAAAATTCTATCTTTCGACCATCGAATATCTTATTGGTTTTTTCCCGTTTTCGCCCAAAAAAACCCAAGGGAGATAGTAAACCCGTAATCGCTCAACACTAGTCATCTAAAAATGGAATACAATGTAATTAATTGAAAATTAATCTGTATCATCTGTACCCCAAGATATGATCAGTAAAAAAACTACAACTCCCCTAAAAAAGAAAATTTAACCACAATGTGGGGGAAAACCCCTTAGTCCCCCCCCCCCCGTTTGGGGGAAAGACGGCCTGATTTGGGGGTTTGTATCTCAAACGTTGCGTTTGCCCACTTAGGGGGAGCTCAAGGCCCACCAGTTTACTGTTTCCACTTTTAACCCCCTTTGCCCACACTGGCACAGGGAAACAAAAATTTCTCCCCAAAAAGGTTCTTTTTTCCCTTTTTTTTTTTTATAAATCGGGTTTCCCTTTTCCCCCGGAACTTTAATAGCAGGGTCAGGAACCAAACCCCCTTTTTGGGGTGCTATATTTTTTAAAAAACCGAGAAATTAAAAACGTTTTGGGGCCGTGTTTAAAAGACAGACTAACTCAAAATAAATTTTAAAAAATGGTTTTTAATTACCCTTGGACCCCAGACAATAATAAAAACAGGAGGGAAATAATAATATACTTTTTCCAAGAGAGGGGTGCAAATACAAATTAGGGATTAAACAAAAAAGGCAGTTAAAAAAAGTGTTACCTTTGGGTTGCTTGGTGCCGGGCCGCACGGGGGGCAGATGGGGGCCTTTGGCTGCTGCGTGATATGTTACGGGGACCTGCCTCGGGTTACCCCCCCCTTGGTTCAAAAGGAAGAGCCACCCCTGGCCCCCTGGCTTTTTCTGCAGGGGCAGCCTACTTGGCACCCCCCTACCCCCCCTGGGACGGCCCAAATTAAACCCCTTTTCCACTTAGGGTCATGCAGTTTCTGTTTTAAAAAACCAAAAAAATTTGGCCCTAAAAACTCGGCGGGGCCCATTGGGCACAAAACCCCGAGCCGGGGGGTACCATCATAACCCGGTGGGCCAAACCCCGGCGCTGGATATCAAAAAGCTTATTTTATGGCCCCCTGTAGGCCCGGTTCTGGAAATCTCGCCCCCGTGGGGGCACTGGAAACCTGGAAAATTGGGGGGGGTGGGTGTGGGGGTTCTCTGTTATGCATATGAACCCGCCATGCACCAGTTTTTAGCGGATGGCCTATGAATCGAATATGAAATATCGAGACGACCCGACGGGGTTTGATTGATTGAAGCCCTTTGAAGTTTGGGATAGCTTTTGGGTTCCAATTTGCTAATTAGTTTAAATGGGAACCCTTTTAAAGGGTTTTGGACCCATGTTTATGGCGACTTCCAAACAGAAAGGAAAATTTAAAACTGGGGCTTCATTTTTGGGGTAAATTTGAGTTTGGGTTCCTAGGCTGGACCCATCTTTTGGTTTTACTAAATTAAAAATTGAAAAAATTGAGCTTGGCCCCTGGGGGGGGGGGGGAAAAAGGCCGTGACCCTGACTAATACAGAAAGGGGGGAAAGGGCAAAAAAAGTAAAATTCTTCCTCCACCCCCCCCTTTTGAGGGCGCTAGGGGGCCCACCCACCGCCCCCGGGGTGCTCCACCAGGCCCCCAAACCCCCCCCCGCCCCTTGTCGGGAAAAACCCCTTTGGGGCTTTTGGCCGGGGTGGTCTCGGCCCCCTTTCCCGGTTTGGCAGGTGAGGAATTTTGAAAACTGTTGGAACCCGGGCCCCAAAGCGTAGCAACCCCCCTTGGTTCCGGGGGACCTTTTGGGTGTAAACCACTTAGAGGGGTTGGGGTCCGTCTCCAAAATGAAATGCCCCCCGTTATAATCCGCTGAAAGCCGCTGCGGGGCCCCACACTATGCCCCAGGCCACCCCATTTTCCAGGGGTTGGAATAGGCCCCCCTTCCCCTAGCAGAATTTCCCCCGGTTAAAGGTATAAGGGGAAAAATGTTCCGGGTAAAAATCGACGGGCGGAGGGCAACCTTCTTCCCGGGTGAGGTCTTTTGTCGGGGGGTTTTTGCCAGGTTTACTAAATGGGGAAAAACCCAAAACCCCCTTTATTTTCCCCTGGGGTGCCCAAGAAAGAATCACCCCCTTTTTTGGTCCTGGGGGTGGGCCGGGAAAATGCGAGGGAAATCCATTTTTCCCGGGGCCCCCTGGTTTAAAGGGGCCCCCCACCCTCCCCGGGTGCCCCAGGTATTTGGCCCCTCACTAAAGCCCAGCGGATTTTTCCCCGGCTTGATGGCCCAACCCTGCCGGGCCCGGAAACCCCAAAGAACCGGGGTCGGGGTGAGGTGGGGTCCCCCCCAGGTGGGATTTGGAAAACGGTTTATGTCACCCAAAGGTACGCAGCCGGGTTTCCCTTTCAAGCCCCTTAAGCAGCTTTTTTTTGACCATCCGCTGGAAAAGTGGGGGGAATTTTTCATGGGAACGGCATAAACGGGTGGACTCGAAACGGGGCCCCAAATGGGGTGAAAAAAAGGCAGAGCTTTCCCCTTGCCTCACGGGGTCAGGGGAAATCTGCCAATATTCCCGGCTCAGCCCCTTTGAGGTTTCAGGAAATTTGGGCCCCCGGCCCAAACCTGATCAAACAGGCCCTTTCGATGCGTGGAAATTGGGTACGCATCGTGACCGTGACACGCTTTGAGCCCCCTTTTAGCCCCCACGCAAAAATCGGGTGGTTCGACCCTTTTTTGGGGGAGGGAAAAATACAGGCGAGGCCCGGCCTTTTGGGACCCCTGGATGCCCCCCCATTTTTCAGCTCTCGCCCCCCAAATCCCCCCTCCCATTTTTGCGCTGCACTTGGGGGGAAAGTTTTCCGATATGCTGAAACCCGGATTGGGGGGTTTACTCCGCCCTTTCCCCCGGGCACTTTAAAGGGGAACCCTTCCCCTTAAGGGGTTTTAGAGGGTTGCCAAAAAAGCTGGGCCCGTTGGTCCCCCAGGAGTGTCCAAAAATTTCTCCACATCCTCTAGGGACCCACCTCCCCCCTGATTGGGGCAACTTGCCCAAAGATTTTCCCCCGTCCCCAACTTTCCTTGGGCAGGTTTTACCCGGGAAAGGGCACAAAACCTTTTTTCCCGCCATAAAGGGGCCTTTTTCTTTCATGTTAAATGGGGAAGGGACCTTCCCCCCTTCCCCCCCCCGGTTTTCCCGGGGCCCAGGGTGACCGGGTACGTGACGGGGCCTTTAAAGGTTGTGGTGAAACACAAAATGGGCCTTCCCAGGTTTCCCTGAAAGCTTTTTCCTGTGGTACGGGAAAACCAGGACCCACACTTTTGCCCCAAAACCCCGGGGTTTGGTTTCCTTTTAAACCAAGCGTTCTGGTCAAACCCCCCTGTTTTTTGGGTCGGCCGGGGCCCTTTGCTTTATTCCCCGTGCACTAGCTGGGGTTCAAGGCCTCCCTTTTTTCAGGGGGAAGCGCAAGGGACATCCCAAAAATTTACCGACCATTTCCCCGGGGTTGCAAAAGTCTCCTTCCCCCCCCCTCCTTTTCCCCCAAAAGCCAGGGCCCCCCCGCCACGTGGGGCCCTTTAAGGACCCTCAAAGGGGAGAAAAAACCCGTTGAGGGTTTGGGGAAATTTCCCCCCGGTTTTGGCAATAGAAAGGTTGGGAGGAAACCCCCTGCCCCCGCGCCCCAGGGGTTTGTCAAACCAAAACACCCTTAAAGCATCTGCTTCAGGGTCCCAAATTAAAAACCGTTCACACGGGAAATTAGTCTGGGGGATAGGGGCGGGGCCACCAGTTTTTTTGCACCTTTTATCAGCTTACAAAAGGGAAACCCCCCTTTAAAACTGCGACATGAACTGGGTCCCCCTTTTCAGTGGGCATTTCCGGGAAAAAAAGCCCACCGGAGAAAATCTCTATAGGGCGGGGGCCCCCCTTTTGTCGGCCCGAAATGGCCCGAAAAAGGCTCCCCCGCTTTCCGGGTCCCGGGAGGGGCCCAAGCCCAAAAACCGTCAGTATGAAAGGTTTTTCCCCCGGAGCGGGCTGGGAAATGGAAAAGCGTCCAATAAACCCACAGCCACCCTCCGAAAAGGCTCGTCTATGATAGGAAAGGGGTTACCGTGGGGTTTTGGGGGCCCTTGGGCCCCCCCGCCTTCCCCACCCTTAAAAGGGTGTCACCCCCCCGGCATTTGGCAGCCAATCGTCCCCATTTTTGGGCCCCAAGTAGAAATGCTGGGCCACCCCTTTCCTTGGCCCCTTGGGGCGATCCCTAGGTGCCCGGGCCCCATCGGAAATCTCTGCGCAACCCGCAACAACTCCGCCCTGAACGGGATAGGTTTCCCCCAACCGCCCGGTCCCTGGGCCACGCCCCGGTAAACCCCCGGGGTCGGACCGCACTTTGGTACAGCCCCCTTTGGTCCCATACCATCCGCGCGGTGCCCTGATTTCCAAGGGTGGCTGGGGCCCCGCTTGCTTTGAAGACCCTTTCGGTTTTCCCTTTCAGCCAAAAACCGCGGGTTTGAAATTCCCCCGATTTAACGGGGCCCAAAAAGACGAGACGGGCCACGTCATCTGTCGGTTCCACGGGACCTTCCCCCCACCCTCCCCTTTCCCCCTGGCATTTAAACCTTTGGTCCGAGGGGAAGGATACCGTGGGCCCCCCCTGGGGGGCCTCCTCTCCTGGCCCCCCCCCCACTGCGCTTTGATGCGGCCACAAACCCCCTGCAACCGTGGTGGGGCTCCCCCCCCCTGGGCGTTATAAAAGGGTCCCCCCAGTTTGCGGGCCAAACCCCGGGCCCCCCTCCTACTTCCTGTGTGTGGGGAACCCTCCTCGTGCCCTTTTCCCTTTGGGGACCCCCCTGCCTCCCCTGAAAAGCTCCCCCCCCGGGTTAGCTGTTTCCCGGGGCTTGTTGGGAAAACCCTCCCCTTGGGGCCCTTTTTCCTTTGAGGCCCTGCCTCACTTGCATGCCCCCCACCAAAAGCGGTTTTCTCCCCCCTTTTTGCCCCCTCTGATGCCCCCACCAGGGGGAAAACCAAAACCCCAAAAAGGCTTGCGGGAAACACCCCCTTTCTGCCCTATTGCAAACCTGTTTGGAACCTTTAAACCCTCCTTTTTCCCCAAAAGGAAAAGGGACACACCATGTCACCCCCCCCCAAAACCCTTCCCATCGTTTTGGATATTAAAAAACCCATTTTTTCCCAACATTAAACAGGTTGGATGACATATCACATTTGGGGGGACCCCCTTTTTGGGTTTCAGGGGCCTAAAAAAAAGGGCCCAGCCGCCCCAAGTCGGGTCCCTAACAAAATACAAACCGGTTTTTCGGCGACACTCCAACCCCCCAGCATTCCCTGCCCGGCCCCCAGCCCAAAAAACACCCTTGGAAAACTGGAGCGGGGGCCCCAACGCCCCCAAATTTCCCCGGAAGACAGGCGAAAAGGTTTTTCCCGGGGTTTTTCTGCCCTTTGGGGACCCCCGCCCCGGGCCCCGGAAAAACCACAGTCATCTCCGCGCCGGTGCCCCAAGGGTCCATGGCAACAGAGGGGGCCAAAGGGTTTGGACGGGCTGGAAAGTTTATCAAGGGGGCCTTTTCCCCCCCCCCACACAAAAAACATGGGGGGTTTTGGAAAAGGGGGACGGGTTTGGGCCCCCTTTTGGTGCTGGGGACATGGGGCCCCTTTAAATGCCCCCGGCTTTTTTGGCCAAAGGGGTGACAAAAGCCCCGGGGTTTCCCCCACGCCCGTGGAAGCTGGGCTGGGGGCCCCCGGGGGGCTTGGGGGTAGGGACAAAACCGGGGCCCGGGCGGGCATCTTAAACCCCCTTTTCCAAATGGGGGGCCCTTCCTGGCCTCCGGGGGCCCGATTGTTGGCTAATCATTTTGCAAGGTTGGGCTTGTGGGTTTTTTTGGGCCCCCCCCTGGGGGTTTCTGGTCCCCAAAAAGGGTGCGCGGGTTGGTTCCTTTTGGGGCGGGGGTTTCCCACAAAAAAAGGGGGAAAAAAACCGTTTTCCGTTTTTGAGCCCCTTTGGCTGGGGGGTTTCGGTGGTGATTTTTTCCCCCCGGGGCCCCACTGGTCTTTCTCTCGGTGGCCCCGCATTGTGGGGCCCCCACTCCCCCTGTGGGGCCCCCCGCGGGGCAAACTCCGGGGGGTTTCCCTTTTACATCTCAGGGGTGATTTTTGGTACCCCCGGCCCCCCCCCCCCCCCCCCCCCCCCCCCCAATCGTGCCCCTCTTGTTTCCCCTTTCGAAGGCCCGGGGTGGACCCCTCCCCCAGGCCCCTCAAAAGATTCCCAGAGTTTTTCCCCCCTTTAACGAGGAGTCAAATTAAACCGAACCCACTTGGCCCCTTCAGGCACATGGTGCTGGGGCCCAATTTTTTTTCAAATGCCAGGATTGGTGTCCAGGTTTCCTCTACCTTTATCCGCAGGGAAAAAAGCCCTCCGCCCTAAAACCCCCCGGGGGGACCCTGGGCCCTGAGGAGGCTCTTCACGGGGGGTTTTGGACTTGGCCTTTTCCAGCTGTAGCACCTGTAATTGGTGGTCCGGTCCAAAATTTACCCTTCCTCGGCCCCCCCCGACGTTCTGCAGGGTTTTTTTGGGGGGCCCCCCGCCGAACCCCCCTCCCTTATATCCACAGCCTGGCCTGGGCCCGGGTCCCCCCTGGCTAAATTCCCGACTGTTCCCTCCGGGCCTACATTCCTTTCCCTTGCCCTGACCAGCCATCCTTTCAACCCCCCACTGGGTTACCTTTCACAAAAACTGCAAACCTTAAAAGCAACCCCAAAAACCTTTTTATTTGGACTTGACTGGGCCCCAGTGTGAGTTAATTTTTAAAAACCCCACAGCAAAAAAACCCCTGTGGTATCCCCTTTGTATTTGGGGGGACAGCACCGCACCCCACAAACACCCTTTTTTCTTGAAACCCACCGCTGCCACCAATTTTGGGGACGAAAACAGCCTTTGTCCGCCGGCCCCCTTGGGGAAAAAGACGGCCCGGGCTTTTTTGGGGGGTACTCGACTTTTCGCTGCCCACTAGGGGGAGCTAAAGGGCTCCAGATACTGTTTCCCCTTTAACCCCTTTCCCCCACTGGCACAGGGGAAAAAAACAATGCCCGCCAAACCCGTTTTTCCGTTTAGGGTTTTAGCCCCCGGGGCCGTTAAACCGGGCTTTAGCAGGGTAGGAAAAAACCCCCTTGGGGGATATTCAAAAAACCCCAGAATTTGGCTTTTGAGGCCCTTTTTAAACAAGACCCGGCCCAATCAGATTTAAAATTTATGGAAAATTTTAATTTTGCCTTGGAGGGCAAAAATGACAGATTAAAATATACAGGAAGGGTAATAATATTAAAAGGTCAAAAAAAAGGTGCAAAAAACCAAATTTTTGGGGTTACAAAAAACAAAAACAGTTTAAGGGTTGTTACCGGGTTTTTTGTTGGTGCCCCGGGCCGGGACGAGGGGCAAAAGTGGCCCGGCTTCTGCGTGATGATGTTACTTTGGGCCGGGTCTCAGGTACCCCCCCTTGGGTCCCAAAAAGGAAGAGCCCCCCCTGGGCTAATTTGGGTTATTTTTTGCGAAGGGGGCCCGGGCCCAATTGGCAGGGCCCCCCAACACCCCGGGGCGGTCTATTAACTTTCCCTTTCCCCCCCAAATTTAAAGCAGTTTCTATAAAAAAACCAAAAATGGACTATAACTCGGCAGGGATTGGCACCCGAACCGAGCCGGGGGGTACCATCAGAAAAAGTTTTTGGGCCTACCCCGGGGGCCCCCGGGGGTTTTCAAACAAAGCTTATCTTATGGAACCCCGTAGGGCCCCGGGGGGGATAAACTCCCGGGCCCCGTGTTCACTGGGGGCCTGGAAAAATTTTGGGGCGGTGGGGGTTTGGGGGGTTCTTGTTTTTGCCCATTTGTCCCCCATGCAAACCCGTTTTTGTGCGGAAACCCCTAAAGGAAAACGTTTTGAAATATCGGGACGACCCCCCCTGGGTTTTTTTGATTGGAAGTCTTTGAACTGGGACTAAACATTTTTTCAGTGCTAAAATTTGATTCTTTAGGGTCTTTTCCCTGGGTTGACCCCATTTCGTGGCGACTTCCTCAGAAAGGCTTTACCAAATGGGCTTTATTACTGTGTAAAAATTTAAGTTTGTCCTAGGTGGAAACCAAACTTTGTTCCTGACTAATTAAAAATGTAAATTGAGCTTGTCCCGTGGTGGGGGAAGGCCCTTTATCTGATAGATTTCAGAAAGGGGGAGGCAATAAAGTGGGAAATTTTCCCCCACAACATAAAATTTAAAAAAAAAGAAACATGGTGGGGTTTTTGGGAACGCAGTAAAAAAAGAAAAAAAAATTTTTGAAAAAATATTACAAATCTTTCTATCCCGGGGAAAATATTTGTATGGTATTAACCTATTTAAATAAAATGTATAAATAGTGTAAAAAAAAAAAAAAAACGGAAAAAAAAAAAAAAAAAAGTTTTTGCTTCCCCGAAAAAACCTTTTAAATAAATAAAAACCTGTAAAATTTGAATAAAAAAATGATCAAAAAATTTTCCCCCCTGTTTTCCCTAAATTTAAACCCCAAAAAAAAAAAAAGTACAACTAATCCTGCAAAAATACAATCCCTCATACAGCTCTGCCCATAGAAAAAAAAATGTTAAAGGACTAAGAATGCCGCAAGAGAAATGCAAATTGTTTTTACTTTTTTTAAATGCTTTTATCATTGTAAGAAGAAAGCTAAAAAAAAAAATGCTGGAATTGCTGTTTTTCATCCTGATAAAAGTTTTGCAAAAACATGAAAAAAAAAGTAATTTTATCTTTTGAATGAGTCATTTCACCAGAAAACCAATATTAAAACTAATTTGTACATCCTAAATATTTAAAAAATTCTTTTTTCATCACATGTTAAAAACCCAAATGTACCTTTCTTTTACACAGAAAGGGGTTTGGTAGGCACAACAACAAACCTATTTGTGTAGAAGACTACCATTCCCATCTTGCTTTATTTCTCCAGATGATTCTTTTACCCTTTTTTATTTTTCAATGGCCTTTTAAAAGCAGGTCCCCCCGTCTTTTAAAATCTCATTTTGCTTTCCCCCTTTCTTTTGCCCTTTTTTCCCTTTTTTTACATTCACAGTCCCTCCATCTTCTTTTATTTCATAGGCACATACTTCACCCTCCTTTAACTCCTAGTGACGGAACTGCGCACACTCGACCAGTAAGCTGCAGTTTTAAAACCCCAGGGGTTGGGGAAAACCCAGGAGTAGTTGGAAACCTTTTTGAGCTAGTAAAGGTTTGGGAAAAACCAGAGTAAAGATTGAAGAACTATCTATTAAACAATTTAACTTTGGAACTACATACTTTTCATAGGACTCAAGTTTTGTATACTAGAATATCCCTTTAATTGACTCATCAGTAGGGGGCCAAATCAGGAGGTGCAGCTAGATAAATTGTAACATTTCTAGATTATACTAGTAGAATCTTACCATTAATTGTTGTTATAGCAGATTGGATTGTCTTCAATAAAGTAAAAATTTTACAAACTTTCACTTGTGAACATTTGACTCCCAAACTAGGAGACTTGCTCCACCATTGGGTACCCCAAAGAACCAAAAACAGCCAGTTACGTTTGTGAGTCAGTGACAAAAAAATGGGATTGTTGGAATGAGATCGTTTTACCATTTCATATAGTACTTAGTTTACCAACATATTTACCAACATTTTTTGTCATTGTAACTAGAACACACTTTTAGTGCTGTGATAATAAAACTTTTATGTAATATACAGTAAGTGGTGCTCTGTTAATAATCTTTTATTACTTAAGACAAGGTCCATACAATTTACAATGTACATGATTTTTACGGAAACAATCTGTCTAACAGACATCCATCATTTTTTTATTATCTTGGCTAGAAAAAGAAAATGAATACACAAAGAGGTGAACATTTTGTGATAAATAACTTTCAAAGCCTAATATAATCCATTGAGAGAAAACTGTCAGTTTCCTTTACAGATTAAAGGTCCACCCTTTTATATAAAATTTATGTTTCATTGTCTAATAAGATAAAATCAGATTTATATTGCAGCTTTAAAATGTAGTTCTTACTGATGCCAAATGAACAAAATGGCAACAAAAATGATAAACTACAATATTTTCATGCAAAACTATACAATTTTCTTAATATATATATTGGTTATAACTGAGAATATCAATTTTCATAGATCAATCCGTGTCCATGTTTTGGAATGTACAATCAGGAGGACAATGTACAATGCTAGGTACCCGCTGACTTGTTTTCCAAAGAGATTTGATAAACCATGATACTTTGTGCAATATAATTAATTTTGACCACATATGGTGATAATCACTGCTGTTAAAGAGTAAT
>JAODAL010051111.1:0-26915 GCA_025379985.1 Phyllomedusa bahiana | reverse complement strand
TGCAATGCTGAAAAAACCCTGAAAAATGACCTGTTGGGGGGTCTTGAGGACTGGAGTTGAAAACACTGTCAGAGATCCACCTCTAAGAGGGCCCTCTTAGGGTCCCCCTCTAAGAGGGAGCATTAGAGGGGTCCCCTCTAAGACTGATCTTAGAGTCCACCTTAAAAAACGGATGCCTCTAGATTGTCCCCTCTAAGATGGATCATCTAGAGGGCCCACCTCTAAAACTGATCCCCTTAGAGGGTGCACCTCAAAGAGGGGTGCCTCATCGGCCCCTAAAAGATGATGCACTAGATGGCCCACCTCTAAGACTGATCCCTCTAGACCGTCCACCTCTAAAATGGTGCCTCGGGCCCATCCACATCTAAGACTTGCTCTAGCGGTCCCCCTCTAAGACTATCCCTCTAGATGGTCCACCTCTAAAAGGGACCTCTAGAGGTCCACCTCAAGAGATTTTCCCTTTTTGGACAGTCTCTTAAGATGAATCATTAGATGTCCCCCTCAAACAGATGCCTTAGAAATTTTCTAAACAGATCCCCTCAGACAAAAAAACAATATTGGTTATGCACACCCAAAAAAAAACTTTTTTGAAAAAAATGAAACTAGGTGCAACACTGGTGCGGCTGTGTTTTCATAATTTTCCCCAATATCCTTGGCACCTATAAACTGAAGCATACAAAAGGGGACTTTGGAATTTTTGAAAAAAGCATTTTGCTATCTGGGGTTTTAATGAAAAGTTTTTTGAGATTCCATTCCAAAACTTTGACAAAACTTTTTAAGCCCCTCCGAACTTAAAACGGATCTCAAGGCAGGTGGCCCTACACTATTGATTCCTACACTAGGACCCAAAAAAGGAGGTAAAATAGTGTTGAACAAAAGGTTTGGCCATTGCCTGAGATCCCATTGAAGGAGGTGGCTTAAACTTTTTTATCAAAAGTTGAATGGGGGTTTCAAAAAAAATTTTCATTACCCTAATAGCAAAATGCTTTTTTCAAAATTCCTTTCCCCCTTTTAAAAGTGTTCAGTTTATATGTGCCAGTGTTATTGGAATATGTAGATACCTCTAGACCCCTGTTTCTCAACTCAGTCCTCAGGCCCCCCCAACAGGTCTGTTTTTTAGGGTCTCCCCCCAGAATGCACTGACCATATTATCACCTGTGGGAATGTGAGGAAAAATGAAAACAGCCTGTTGGGGGGGTCTTGAGGGGCGGAGTTGAGAAAACCCGCTCTAGACGTCCCCCCTTAAGACGATGCCTCTTACGGGCCACCTCAAGAGGATGCATCTAGAGGCCCTCTAAAACTATCCTTTAGACCCTCCACCTCTAAAACGGGGTGCCTCAAAATTTTCCCCCTCTAAGATGGAGCATTAATGGCCCACCCCTAAAACGATACCTCTAGATGGGGACCCCTTTAAGAAGTGCCTCTAGAGGCCCTTTTTTAAAACGGATGCCTCAGATGGTCATTTTCTAAGTTTAAAGATTTAGATTCACCCCTAATACAGATGCCCCCTTAGGACCCCCTTTCTAAGACGGTTCCTTAGATTTCCACCTCTACGACAGATGCCCCTGGACTGTCCATCTCTAAGTGTGCCTCTGCGGTCCTTCTTTTAAGGAATGCCTTAGACGGTCCTTCTTAAAAGGGATGCCTCTAACGGTCCACCTTTAAGGGCGATGCTTTTAGATGGTCCACCTCTAAGACGGGTGCCCCCCAGTGGTCCACCTATAAGACGGATGTTCAAAATGGGCCACCTCTAAGGGATGCCCCTAGTGGTTCATTTCTAAGACAGATGCCTTAGACAGTTATTCTAAGAGAGATGCCTTTGGTAGCCCCTCTGTAAGCGGGTGGCAATAGAGGCCCACCCCTAAAATGTAGCCCCAATTGTCCACTTTAAACGGATGCCTCTATGCCGTCCCCCTTAAAAATGGGTGCCTAATTATCACTTCTAAGACAGATGCCTTAATGTCCCACCTCTAAGACCCATCCTCTAGATGGTCCACCCCTAAGAGTATTCCTCTAATGGTCCCCCTCTAGACGTATGCTCTAGATGGTCCAACTCTTAAAAAGGATGCCCCTAGACAGCCACCCAAAACGGATGCTCTAGACAGGGAAACCTCTAAGAGGATGCCCCGGACGTCCCTCTCTAAGAGGGTGCTCTCGTGGTCCACCTCTAAGACGGTTCCTCTAGATGGTCCACCCCTAAGGGGATGCCTCTCGATGGGGCCACCCTAAGACGGATACCTCTAGATGGGCCACCTCTAAGGGGATGCCCTTTTGACGGGTCCCCTTCTAAGACGGATACCTTAGACGGTCCCCTTAAAAAAGATGCCTCTAGACGGTCCACCCTAAGACAGATGCCCCATACCGTCCCTCTAAACGGGTGCCTCTTATGGGCCCCCTAAGAAGGCCCCCTTTGAGATCCAAACCTAAAAGGATCCCTTTTAGATGGTCCACTGTTAAAACGGAGCCTCTAGAGACCACCTTTAAAACGGGTGCCTCTAGAGGTTTCCCCCTCTAAGAAAGATGCCTCTAGATGGTCCACCTCTAAGAGGGATGCCTCTATATGGTACATCTCAAAGAGGGACAGTCCACCTCTAAGAGAGATTAGTCTGGACAGTCCATATCTAAGATGAATGTATCTAGATGTCCCATTTCTAAGACAGTTTGCCTCTAGAAATCCATTTCTAAGAGGGAAATACCTCTAAGACAACCACCTCTAAGATGGATGCCTCTAAAAAGGTCCGTCTCAAAGATGGATGCATCTAGATGGTCCAACTCTAAGATTGATGCCTCTAGACAACATCCCCCCTCTAAAACGGGTGCCTCTAGACCGTCCACCTCTAAAACGGACGCCTCTAGACGGTCCACCTCTAAGACATAACTCTAGACCAACCATCTCTAAACGGATGCCTCAAGATGGTCCACCTCTAAGATGGATGCCTCTAGACGGTTCATTTCTAAGACAGATACCTCTAGACAGTCCACTTCTAAGAGAGATGCCTCTGGAAATAGCCCATCTCTAAGACGGATGCCTTCAGATGGTCCACTTCTAAGACGGATGCCTCTAGACCCCGTCCACCTCTAAAATGGATGCCTCTGGACCAAACCCACACAAGACGTATGCCCTAGACGGTCCCAACCTCTAAGACATATGCCTCTAGATGGTCCACCTCTAAAACGGATGCTCTAGAGGGTTTCCACCTCTAAGGGAGTTTCCTTTGGACAGTCCATCTCAAAGATGAATGCATCTTGATGTCCACCTCTAAACAGATGCCTCTAGAAATCCATTTCTAAAAGACAGATACCTCAGACGAAAAGAAATTTTATATGGTTATGCACATCCCAAAAAAACATTTTTGAAAAAAATTAATATAGGTGGAACACTGGTGCGGCTGTAGTATACATACATATTCCAATATCCTTGGCACACTATAAACTGAAGCACTATCAAAGGGGACATAGGAATTTTGAAAAAGCATTTCTGCTATCTAGAGATATGAAAAAGTTTTTGAGATTCTCAGTTTCACACTTTATGATCAAAACTGTTTAAGCCCCCCTCCGAACCTCAACGGAATCTCAAGGCAGGTGGTCCTACACTATTGATTCCTAACTAGGACCCAAACGAGAGGTATCAAAGATGTTGGAATCAATAGTGTAGGTCCACCTGCCTTGAGAACCCAATTGAAGTTTGGAGTAGCTTAAACGTTTGATCAAAAGTGTGAACAAGGAAATCTCAAAACAACCCTTTTCTAATATACCCTAGATAGCATAAGAAATGCTTTTTCATAAATCCTAGGGTCCCCTTTAATAGTGCTTCAGTTTATAGTGTGCCAGTGTTATTGAATATGATACCTCTAGACCAGTGTTTCTCAACTCCACTCCACAGGACCCACCAACAGCTCATGTTTTAACGATCTCCCACAGAATGCACTGACCATCATTATAACACCAGTGCAATGCTGAGGAAATCCTCAAAACAACACCTGTTGGTGGGTCTTGAGGACTGGAGTTGAGAAACACTGCTCTAGATGATCCACCTCTAAGACGGATGCCTCTATACGGTCCACCTCTAAGATGGATGCATCTAGATGGTCCACCTCTAAGACTGATGCCTCTAGACCGTCCACCTCTAAAACGGATGCCTCTAGATTGTCCACCTCTAAGATGGATGCATCTAGATGGCCCACCTCTAACACTGATATATCTAGATGGTGCACCACTAAGACGGATGCCTCTATACGGTCCACCTCTAGGATGGATGCATCTAGATGGTCCACCTCTAAGACTGATGCCTCTAGACCGTCCACCTCTAAAATGGATGCCTCTGGACCATCCACATCTAAGACGTATGCCTCTAGACGGTCCACCTCTAAGACATATGCCTCTAGATGGTCCACCTCTAAAACGGATGCCTCTAGATGGTCCACCTCTAAGGGAGTTTCCTTTGGACAGTCCATCTCTAAGATGAATGCATCTAGATGTCCACCTCTAAGACAGATGCCTCTAGAAATCCATTTCTAAGACAGATACCTCTAGACGAAAAGCAATATATGGTTATGCACATCCAAAAAAAACATTTTTGAAAAAAAATAACATAGGTGGAACACTGGTGCGGCTGTAGTATACATACATATTCCAATATCCTTGGCACACTATAAACTGAAGCACTATCAAAGGGGACATAGGAATTTTGAAAAAAGCATTTCTGCTATCTAGGGTATATGAAAAGTTTTTTGAAATTCTCAGTTCACACTTTTGATCAAAACTGTTTAAGCCACCCCCAAACTTCAACGGGATCTCAAGGCAGGTGGTCCTACACTATTGATTCCTACACTAGGACCCAAACGAGAGGTATCAATAGTGTTGGAATCAATAGTGTAGGACCACCTGCCTTGAGATCCCATTGAAGTTTGGAGGTAGCTTAAACAGTTTTGATCAAAAGTGTGAACAGAGAATCTCAAAAAACTTTTCATATACCCTAGATAGCAGAAATGCTTTTTTCAAAATTCCTATGTCTCCTTTAATAGTGCTTCAGTTTATAGTGTGCCAGTGTTATTGGAATATGTAGATACCTCTAGACCAGTGTTTCTCAACTCCAGTCCTCAGGACCCACCAACAGGTCATGTTTTCAGGATCTCCCACAGAATGCACTGACCATCATTATATCACCTGTGCAATGCTGAGGAAATCCTGAAAACATGACCTGTTGGTGGGTCTTGAGGACTGGAGTTGAGAAACACTGCTCTAGACGATCCACCTCTAAGACGGATGCCTCTATACGGTCCACCTCTAAGATGGATGCATCTAGATGGTCCACCTCTAAGACTGATGCCTCTAGACCGTCCACCTCTAAAACGGATGCCTCTAGATTGTCCACCTCTAAGATGGATGCATCTAGATGGCCCACCTCTAAAACTGATACCTCTAGATGGTGCACCTCTAAGACAGATGCCTCTAGACGGGCCACTTCTAAAACGGATGCCTCTAGATGGTCATTCTCTAAGTTGAATGCATCTAGATGTCCACCTCTAATACAGATGCCTCTAGGAATCCATTTCTAAGACGGATACCTCTAGATTGTCCACCTCTACGACAGATGCCTCTGGACTGTCCATCTCTAAGACTGATGCCTCTAGACGGTCCTTCTTTACGAGGAATGCCTCTAGACGGTCCTTCTTTAAAAGGGATGCCTCTAGACGGTCCACCTTTAAGACAGATGCTTCTAGATGGTCCACCTCTAAGACGGATGCCTCCAGATGGTTCATTTCTAAGACAGATGCCTCTAGACCAAACATCTCTAAACTGATGCCTCTAGATGGTCCACCTATAAGACGGATGTCTCAAGATGGTCCACCTCTAAGATGGATGCCTCTAGATGGTTCATTTCTAAGACAGATGCCTCTAGACAGTTCACTTCTAAGAGAGATGCCTTTGGATAGTCCATCTGTAAGACGGATGGCACTAGATGGCCCACCTCTAAGATGTATGCCTCTAGATTGTCCACTTCTAAGACGGATGCCTCTATGCCGTCCACCTCTAAAATGGATGCCTCTAGATTATCTACTTCTAAGACAGATGCCTCTAGATGGTCCACCTCTAAGACCTATGCCTCTAGATGGTCCACCTCTAAGACGTATGCCTCTAGATGGTCCACCTCTAAGACGTATGCCTCTAGATGGTCCAACTCTAAAACGGATGCCTCTAGACAGTCCACCTCTAAAACGGATGCCTCTAGACAGGCAACCTCTAAGAGAGATGCCTCTGGACAGTCCATCTCTAAGACGGATGCCTCTCGATGGTCCACCTCTAAGACGGATACCTCTAGATGGTCCACCTCTAAGAGGGATGCCTCTCGATGGTCCACCTCTAAGACGGATACCTCTAGATGGTCCACCTCTAAGAGGGAGGCCTCTAGATGGTCCATCTCTAAGAAGGACAGTCCACCTCTAAGAGGGATGCCTCTAGACGGTCAATCTCTAAGTGAGACAGTCCACCTCTAAGAGAGATGCCTCCGGACAGTCCTTCGCTAAGATGAATGCATCTAGATGTCCACCTCTAAGACAGATGCCTCTAGAGATCCATCCCTAAAACAGATTCCTTTACACGGTCCACCTCTAAGATGTATACCTCTAGGCGATCCACCTCTAAGACGGATGCCTCTAGGCGGTCCACCTCTAAGATGGATGCCTCTAGATGGTCAGCCTCTAAAACAGATGCCTCAAGACAGTCCACCTCTAAGACAGATGCCACTACATGGTCCACCTCTACGACGGATGCTTCTAGAGCGTCCACCCCTAAGAAGGATGCCTCTAGACTGTCCATCTCTAAAATGGATGCCTCTAGACAGTCCACCTCTAAGATAGATGCCTCTAGACGGTCCACCTCTAAGATGGATGCCTCTAGACGGTCCAGCTCTAAGATGGATGCCTCTAAACGTCCACCTCTAAGATGGATGCCTCTAGCCTCTAGACGGTCCACCTCTAAGATGGATTCCTCTAGACGGTCCAGCTCTAAGAGAGATGCCTCTGGATAGTCCATCTCTAAGACGGATGCCACTTGATGGTCCATCTCTAAGATGTATGCCACTAGATGGTCCACTTCTAATACAGATGCCTCTAGACCATCCACCTCTAAGATGTATGTCTCTACAGTAGACGGTCCACCTCTAAGACATATGCCTCTAGATGGTCCACCACTAAGACGGATGCCTCTAGATAGTCCAACTCTAAAACGGATGCGTCTAGACAGGCAACCTCTAAGAGAGATGGCTTTGAACAGTCTATCTCTAAGGTGAATGCATCTAGATTTCCACCTCTAAGACAGATGCCTCTAGAAATCCATTTCTAAGACGGATACCTCTAGAAGGTCCACCTCTAAGAGGGATGCCTCTAGACGGTCCATCTCTAAGAGGGATGACTCTAGACAGTCCACCTCAAAGACGGATGCCTCTCAATGGTCCACCTCTAAGACAGATGCCTCTAGAAATCCATTTATAAGACGGATACCGCTAGAAGGTCCACCTCTAGTAGGGATGCCTCTGGACAGTCCACCTCTAAGACGGATGCCTCTAGACCGTCCACCTCTAGGAGGGATGCCTCTGGACAGTCCATCTATAAGATGAATGCATCTAGATGTCTACCTCAAAGACGGATGCCTCTAGAAATCCAGCTCTAAAACAGATGCCTCTAGACGGTCCACCTCTAAGACGGATGCCTCTAGGCGGTCCACCTCTAAGACGGATGCCTCTAGGCGGTCCACCTCTAAAACGGATGCCTCTAGATGGTCCACCACTAACACGGATTCCTCTAGACGGTCCACCTCTAAGACGGACGTCACTAGACGGTCCACCTCTAAGACTGATGCCTCTAGATGGTCCACCTCTAAGACGGATGCCACTACACGGTCCACCTCTACAACGGATGCCTCTAGACCATCCACCTGTAAAATGGATGCATCTAGACTGTCCACTTCTAAGACAGATGCCTCTAGACCGTGCACCTCTAAAACGGATGCCTCTAGACGGTCCACCTTTAAGATAAACAAACAAAAATCGCTCACCCGTATGCTGAATGTATGTTGCCCCTGGGCGCTCCTCGGTTAAGCGTTGTCCTCCAGTCCTAAGACGCTGCCGGCATAGCACCTAACTGCAAACAGGAAACTGAGTCCCAGGAGCGATCACGTGAGTGACAGCTCCCATGGAGCTGTCACTCACGTGATCGCTCCTGGGACTCAGTTTCCTGTTTGCAGTTAGCTGCTAAGATGGATGCCTCTAGACTCTTCACCTCTAAGACAGATGCCTCTAGACGGTCCACCTCTACGACGGATGCCTCTAGACCGTCCACCTGTAAAATGGATGCATCTAGACTGTCCAATTCTATGACAGATGCCTCTAGACCGTGCACCTCTAAAACGGATGCCTCTAGACGGTCCACCTCTAAGACGGATGCCTCTAGGCGGTCCACCTCTAAGACGGATGCCTCTAGGCGTCTCACCTCTAAGACGGATGCCTCTAGACTGGTCACCTCTAAAGGATCCTCTAGATGGTCAACCCCCTAGACGGTCCACCTCTAGATGATGCCTCTAGATGGTCCACCTCTAAGACGATGCCTAGAGGTCCACCTAAGACGGATCCACTTAAGACGTCCCTCTAAATATGCCTCTAGATTTGGTCCACCCTCTAAGACAGATGCCTCTAGACCGTGCACCTCTAAAACGGATGCCTCTAGACGGTCCACCTCTAAGATGGATGCCTCTAGACTCTTCACCTCTAAGACAGATGCCTCTAGACGGTCCACCTCTACGACGGATGCCTCTAGACCATCCACCTGTAAAATGGATGCATCTAGACTGTCCACTTCTATGACAGATGCCTCTAGACCGTGCACCTCTAAAACGGATGCCTCTAGACGGTCCACCTCTAAGATGGATGCCTCTAGATGGTCCAGCTCTAAGATGGATGCCTCTAGATGGTCCATCTCTAAGATGGATGCCTCTAGATGGTCCACCTCTAAGATGGATGCCTCTAGACGGTCCACCTCTAAGATGGATGCCTCTAGACGGTCCATCTCTAAGAAGAATGTCTCTAGACAGTCCATCTCTTAGATGGATGCATCTAGACAGTCCACCTCTACGACAAATGCCTCTAAACAATCCATCTCTAAGATGGATGGCTGTAGACATCAACCTCTAAGACAGATGACTCCAGACAGTCTACTTCTAGGACAGATTCCTCTAGTATTGCAGGGGCTGGTTTATGAAGAGGCCAATAAGTAATAGGTCAGTTTTCCATTACTGGGAACCATTTTTGAAGCTTACAACACAGTCTGGCACTCAAATGACAAATGGTTGCCATCCATTTTCGGGTTCTGTTAGCAGCAGTATTTTTACATTGATTTTTTTCTTTGGAAGAAGGAACCAACTCTCTTCTCTTGAGTTAGGGATCAGATCTCCCCTAGGAAAGCTCTCTTTTTCTCACCAAAGATGACCTGGCTCACATACCTAAACTGTTCTAGTCATCTGCTGATGTAATCCAGGCCTAAACGGGGCATTTGCTTTATTTTGGCTCGGTCTGGGTTATCTGCCTGCAGCTGTAGAGCTACAAGTGTTACCAGTCATTGTCTTCCTAAGAATAATGACTGTAAGGTTAATACTGACAGCCCCTGCTCTCTGTTGATAATGAGATCATTGCTGAAAAGTGATCTCTTCAGGAACAGAACAGGGAGGGACAGTCTAATATTTAGCTAAAACGGATGCCTCTAGACAGGCAACCTCTAAGAGAGATGCCTCTGGACGTTCCATCTCTAAGATGAATGCATCTAGATGTCCACCTCTAAGACAGATGCCTCTAGAAATCCATTTCTAAGACGGATACCTCTAGAAGATCCAACTCTAAGAGGGATGTCTCTAGACGGTCCATCTCTAAGAGGGATGCCTCTAGACAGTTCACCTCTAAGACGGATGCCTCTCGATGGTCCACCTCTAAGACGGATACCTCTAGACGGTCCACATCTAAGAGGGAGGCCTCTAGATAGTCCATCTCTAAGAGGGATGCCTCTAGACAGTCCACCTCTAAAAGAGATGCCTCTAGAAATCCATCTCTTAAACAGATGACTTTAGACGGTCCACCTCTAAGACGGATGCCTCTAGGCGGTTCACCTCTAAAATGGATGCCTCTAGGCAGTCCAACTCTAAGACAGATGCCTCTAGACGGTCCACCTCTAAGATGGATGTCTCTAGATGGTCCACCTCTAAAACGGATGCCTCTAGGCAGTCCACCTCTAAGACTGATGCCTCTAGATGGTCCACCTCCAAGACAGATGCCACTACATGGTCCACCTCTACGATGGATGCTTCTAGAGCGTCCACCCCTAAGACGTATGCCTCTAGACCATCCACCTCTAAAATGGATGCCTCTAGACCGTCCACTTTTAAGACGGATGTCTCTAGACCGTGCACATCTAAGACGGATGCCTCTAGACTGTCCACCTCTAAAATGGATGCCTCTAGACGGTCCACCTCTAAGATGGATGCCTCTAGACGGCCCACCTCTAAGATGGATGCCTCTAGACGGTCCAGCTCTAAGATGGATGCCTCTAAATGGTCCACCTCTAAGATGGATGCCTCTAGACGGTCCAGCTCTAAGATGGATGCCTCTAGATGATCCAGCTCTATGATGGTTGCCTCTAGACGGTCTACCTCTAAGATGGATGCCTCTAGACCAGTGTTTCTCAACTCCAGTCCTCAGGACCCACCAACAGGTCATGTTTTCAGGATCTCCCACAGATTGCACTGACAATAATTATATCACCTGTGTAGCATAATTACATCACCTGTGCAATGCTAAGGGAATCCAGAAAACATGACCTGTTGGTGCGTCTTGAGGACTGGAGTTGAGAAACACTGCTCTAGACAGTCCACCTCTAAGATGGATGCCTCTAGATGGTCCATCTCTAAGAGAGATGCCTCTGGATAATCCATCTCTAAGACGGATGCCACTTGATGGTCCACCTCTAAGATGTATGCCTCTTGATGGTCCACCTCTAAGATGGATGCCTCTAGACTGTCCACCTCTAAGATGTATGCCTCTATATGGTCTACCTCTAAGACGTATGCCTCTAGATGACCCACCACTAAGAGAGATGCCTCTAGATGATCCAACTCTAAAACGGATGCCTCTAGACAGGCAACCTCTAAGAGAGATGCCTCTAGATAGTCCAAATCTAAAAAGGATGCCTCTAGACAGGCGACCTCTAAGAGTGATGCCTCTGGATAGTCCATCTCTAAGGTGAATGCATCTAGATTTACACCACTAAGACAGATGCCTCTAGAAATCCATTTCTAAGACGGATACCTCTAGACAGTCCATCTCTAAGAGGGATGCCTCTAGACAGTCCACCTCTAAGACGGACTAATGTCCACTCTAAGACGATACTCTAGGTCCACTCTAAGAGGATGCCTCTAGACGGCTCTCTTAATGAGCCTCTAACATCGCTCTAAGAGAGATGCCTCCGGACAGTCCTTCTCTAAGATGAATGCATCTAGATGTCCACCTCTAAGACAGATGCTTCTTTAAATCCATCTCTAAAACCGATGTCTCTAGACGGTCCACCTCTAAGACAATGCCTCTAGGCGATCTAGCTCTAAGACGGATGCCTCTAGGCCACAGGTGTCAAACTGGCAGCCCTCCAGCTGGTGGGAAACTACAACTCCCATTATGCATTTGTATAATCTATAATAGTGGGCATGAAGGGAGTTGTAGTTTACCAACAGCTGGAGGGCCGCCAGTTTGACACCCCTGCTCTAGGCGGTCCATCTCTAAGAGGGATGCCTCTAGTCAGTCCACCTCTAAGATGGATGTCTCTAGATGGTCCACCTCTAAAACGGATGCCTCTAGACGGTCCACCTCTAAGATGGATGTCTCTAGATGGTCCACCTCTAAAACGGATGCCTCTAGACGGTCCACCTCTAAGATGGATGTCTCTAGATGGTCCACCTCTAAAACGGATGCCTCTAGAACTAGGTCCAACCTCTAAAGACTCAGACGTCACTCTAAGACGAGTCACTAACTCATCTAAGACTGATGCCTCTAGATGGTCCACTTCTAAGACGGATGCCACTACACGGTCCACCTCTACAACGGATGCCTCTAGACCATCCACCTGTAAAATGGATGCATCTAGACTGTCCACTTCTAAGACAGATGCCTCTAGACCGTGCACCTCTAAAACGGATGCCTCTAGACGGTCCACCTCTACGACAGATGCCTATAAACAATCCATCTCTAAGACGGATGGCTCACAGACCTAAACTGTTCTAGTTATCTGCTGATGTGGTCCAGGCCTAAATTGGGCATTTGCTTTATTTTGGCTCAGTCTGTGTTATCTGCCTTCAGCTGTAGAGCTACAAGTGTTACCAGTCATTGTCTTCCTAGGGCGCGCGCGCTCCGGCTTGTTCAAATTTAAAGGGCCAGCGCGCCGGTAATTAGCTATTGCCAGCCGCTGACCCTATATAAGGGCTCCACCTTCGGCAGTGCTCTGCCGGATCTTTAGTGCGTTCTGCCTATGGTGAAAGCGTTTGGGAGCCCTCGTTATGTCTCCCGTGTACCGAACCTCTTCCTACGTTTTTTCGTCCGTGAAACTTTGCCGCCTGTCCCGACCTTCCCGCTTGTCTCTGACTTAGAGTTTGCCCGACGATTTGGTAGCTCGTTGCATCTCGGCTGCCTCCACAAGCTCGTCACGTCAGGGATAGTGACCTGGTGGAATCCCGCCGCAGCAAGCCCATCCTGCCTTGCGGCGGGCTCTGGTGAATACCGGGACCCATTTAGACTCCGCTCCCTGCCGTGGATCCACTACCTACTCTCCAGCCGTTACAGTACTCTAGGCCTCCAGAGCTGACTTTATAGATATTTCCCAGGCTCCATCAGGCACTTGGATCCCGGTGACCCGATGGGGTAGGGAAATCCCCTCTGATCATGGCATGGTGATCAAATGGTTAAACACGGAGATTGGAGACTTCCTATAGTACCTGCTCTAGGAATGGATATGTTATCTATGGCTCTATTCCAAGCTCTAAGAGCTTCAGACCCCCTATGTAAGCAGCGACGTCTAATATTGAATAATAGAGAAAGGAAAAACAACAGTTGACACAAAAACCTGATTTTAGCCGTTATTTTCTGATCACACATCTCCTTTAAGTGTCCATAAAATAAACGAGCTATAAAAATGTATTGTATTTCCTTCCAGCAATCAGCAACTGAATGCGAGAGTTGTGAGACATCGAAGCCCATAATTGTGACTTATAAATGGAAGAGCGAAGAAAGAAAAATTACTGCAGATCCACAAGAAACATTTATTGACATCATGAAGCGAAATCATAACATAACCATGAATGACAACAAGTATCTCATTGTGTCTGTGGGAGAATCCGGAGCAGTGCTTAATCCCTGAGTGCCATGCGGAGCTCTCCAGGGTGTGGGAAGATTCAAAATGTGTAAAAAAAATGACATCCCCTAAAGAATCAGATTATCCAGAACTTACTGATCTGAAAGGTTTCATAGTTCATGATCAGAAGAGGAGTGAAAATGGAACTTTAAGGAATGTGTTAAGTAAACAGGAATACTCTGATAACAAACCTCTGCTGGTTTTTGGCTATGACGATCAGTCTATAAGAGAAGCTCTGGAGAACGACACCAGATTTGATGTCACCTCTGAGCTGGTTTTAGAAAAAAAGAAATTTCCCCCTTACCTCTCCATACAGTATATTCTGATAAGCTTAGAAGTGAGATCAGTTCCTCTGTACCATACGGAGCCCTGGAGGAAGGTGAAGAGCTCACATTGAGTATCAGAAAGGGTAAATCATGTGAGCCCCACAAGTACCCCATATACCCTGATGGGATGTTTATTAAACTGGAGGACAAGAACCCAAACCTGAAGAAACAGTTACACCAGCAGCATTACTACAATGGGAAACCTCTGGCCGTCTACGGCAGCAAAAAGCAATCAATAGAAGAAGCTCTTACAAATGATGAAAGGTTTAACATTACCATGAGATTTGTTCTGTGTAATTCTGGGGAAGCAGATTGCGGAAGTAAATTACCTCTATCAGAACTAAAACAACAGCACTTTTATGTCATAGCTAAAGACAAAAGTACAAACTATGGAAATAGAGCCCGAAACAGAACCCAAAACAGAGCCCCTGATGTACAAGAGGCACAAACCAGTGACGGTACAAGAGTAGGTGTCCCTCGTGATTCACCAACTTTATCCATACAAACAAAAAAGAGCTATGAAAGAATCTTCTGCTCCACTAGGAGCAGTCAATTTTCCAAGGCTTTTAACAGTCTTTCACCACAAGTGAGGATTGAAGTGTTGAAGGAGAGTGAGGAGGATTACATAAAAAATATTCTTTACAAAAGCCCAATAACGGCTAAACTGCATGAGACACTCAATGACCGCAAGTGCAATGTAGGAGTTATCAGCTATAAAGCTCCCAATGATGAATTCAATAGGATGGGCACTATATTCTTACTGAAAGAAAATCTGGCTCTTACCTGCCACCATGTGGTGCAGAAACTTAAGGATAAGTATAAAACAGATATGTTTGACATCATTTTTAACTATGATGAAGAAGAGTTTAGTTATGAGAGATATTTTGCAAAGGTCGAAGTGTTATTTCATTCTGATGAGCGAGACGTTGCATTTTTAACAATTCATTATGAGAATTCATCCATTAAGGATCATCCATCAGGCTTGTCTCCACCTGTCACCACTCCTCCAACAGGGGGCATTGCAAGTAGCATAAGTCATCAAGAAGTCTTGTCTCCACCTGTCACCACTCCTCCAGCAGAGGGCGCTGTGAGAAGAATCGGTGGTTCATCAGGTTTGTTTCTACATGATGCCACTCCACCAACAGAGGGCGCTGTGAGCAGCATGAGTCATCAAGAAGTCTTGTCTCCACCTGTCACCACTCCTCCAACAGAGGGCATGGTGAGCAGCATTGGTGGTCTGTCAGGCTTGTCTCCACATGTCACTGCTCCTCCAACAGGGGGCGCTGTAAGTAGCATGAGTCATCAAGAAGTCTTGTCTCCACCTGTCACCACTCCTCCAGAAGAGGGCGCTGTGAGAATCACCAGTGGTCCATCAGGCTTGTTTCTACATGATGCCACTCCACCAACAGAGGGCGCTGTGAGCAGCATGAGTCATCAAGAAGTCTTGTCTCCACCTGTCACCACTCCTCCAACAGAGGGCACGGTGAACAGCATCGGTGGTCTGTCAGGCTTGTCTCCACATGTCACTGCTCCTCCAACAGGGGGCGCTACAAGTAGCATGAGTCATCACGAAGTCTTGTCTCCACTTGTCACCACTCCTTCAGCAGAGGGCGCTGTGAGAAGCACTGGTGGTCCATCAGGCTTGTTTCTACATGATGCCACTCCACCAACAGATGGCGCTGTGAGCAGCATGAGTCATCAAGTAATCTTGTCTCCACCTGTCACCGCTCCTCCAACAGAGGGCACGGTGAGCAGCATTGGTGATTCGTCAGGCTTGTCTCGACATGTTGCTGCTCCTCCAACAGGGGGTACTGTGCACATTATCAGCCGTCCATCAGGCTTGTTTCCATACGTCGTCACTCCTCCAACACAAGGCGCTGTGAGCATCATCGGTCACCCAGGAGGTGACTGCAAGAAAGTGGATGCAACGTGCTCGGTGATTAACTATAAAGATCGTTAGGCTGCCATTAATTGCTCAGTTTTGGCTGATAGGACCTTCCTCCATATATTTACATTATACTCCTTTGCCAAAATGCACATCAAAGAACACTTAACCTATGACACCTGTATGTATCATGGGGCTTCCGGTTCCCCAGTCTTCGATGATAAAGGATTGCTTGTAGCAATGCACACAGCAGGTTATCCTGTTAAAACTCATCGAAAGAAGAAAAGTGTGATCGAGTACGGAAGGTCCATCATTGATATTATTGATTATTCAATTAGAAAATCTAAGGTTATACAGGAACAGCTGAACAATACAGAAAAAGATTCTGTACAGGAGGATGGTGAGGAGACTCCGATGGATACTTCATAGAGAACCTGGGGCCGCTCTATTGACACTATTCTGGTATGGTGTTACATCTGTCATTCCTTAAAGGGTTTGTCCATTTCCAAAAAAATAAAGGAATTTCAAATTCCTGGAGCCCATAAAAAAACCTGTACTCCTTTTCCTCAGGTCCCCCGTTCCAGCGCTGCATCTCTCTCATCTTTCTTCTGCTTCCAAACTGACTGGCTGCAGCAGTGATGTGCCCATTGAAATGCAGAGGAAGGGGAGTATAGTTTTTTTTTTGCTTTTTTTAAATGGGGCACCAGGAACTCAATATTAACAACCCCTTCTACCTCTTCACTCAAAACAATGCGCCAGTATGTCCACACTGTAAATTGCTATTGTTATAGGACACAGTGGCAGCGCAGCTTCTGTAACGTTACTGTTGCCGACACAGGACTAATTAGAGTGCTTCCGTGCCGGCGAACGCTGTCATTGTCTAGTCAGTGCTGACTGGCCAATCACAGTGTTCGGACGTGTTGAACCCGGCATCTCTGCCTCCGACAAGCTCATATGCGATCGTGAACTTGTCAGAGACAGACTGTGAGCTGATATTATCTAAAGAAGTTTCCTCAGTTTGTAATACACTCATTAAAACACCTCCCAATCACCACATCCCCCACTGAAGTGACCTCATTAAACCCCCAGATTTGACCCTTTTGTGACAACATAGATTACCCACAACATACATGTTAAGTCAGCAGTGCCCCTGATCACTCTCTGTTGACTCCCTAACACTGACCCCACTTGTGAACAGCATAAAAAACCTCCAGTGACCGGTGACCAAAAATCTCTGGTGATCACGTCCAAAGCAGCAGTGGACATGCTGTAGTTTCCTTGCCCTAGATTGCCCATTTATTATTGGATAGGTAACAATACACCTGCCAGCTAGTTTTACATAATATCCAGATCCTTCTAGAATCCTGGTCACTATATAACTTTATTGTAATTACATCATTAAAACTGTATCACCACATCCTTCTCCATGAATCCGTCATAACCCAATTTGTTATATTACACTAGATACAATGTATCCAGATCCCTATCACTCTCGTGAATCCGCTCACTACTACTTGTATATATAACCTTCATCTGACAAAATTTGGTATCAGTACCACTTCTCATACTATTCCGTTCACTATGATTGTTTATTTTATAGTAACAATACCTAGATTAATGTATCCAGACCTTCTCCAGAATCCTGGTCGCTATAACTTGCTATATTATTACATCTAGAAATGTCTCCAGACCCTTCTCCTTAATCCCGGTCACTATAACTTTTTATATTATTACATCTAGAAATGTATCCAGACCCTTCTGGTCACTATAACCTGTTATATTATTACATCTAGAAATGTATCCAGACCTTTCTCCAGAATCCCAGTCACTTTAACTTGTTATATTATTACATCTAGAAATGTATCCAGATCCTTCTCTAGAATTCCGGTCACTATAACTTGTTCTTTTATTACATCTAAAAATGTATCCGGACCCTTCTCCATTATCCCGGTCACTTTAACTTGTTATATTATTACATCTAGAAATGTATCCAGACCCTTCTCCAGAATCCAGGTCACTATAACTTGTTATATTATTACATCTAGAAATGTATCTTGACCCTTCTCCGGAACCCCGGTCACTATAACTTGTTACATTATTACATATAGAAATGTATCCAGGCCCTTCTCCAGAATCCTGGTCACTATAACTTGTTATATTATTTCATCTAGAAATGTATCCATACCCTTCTCCAGAATCCTGGTCACTAGAACTTGTTCAATTATTACATCTAGAAATGTATCCAGACCCTTCTCCAGAATCCTGGTTACTAGATCTTGTTATATTATGACATCTAGGGGCCTAAAACAGCCCTACCCAATACTCTCAAGCCTTGCAGTCTATATTGAGTGGCTGGTCTCCTCCGTCAGTAACTCCCCTTCTTCAGTATGTTGATGATCTGCTCTTAGCAGCCCCCACTGAGTCTACCTACCAACAGGCCACTATCTCCCTCTTAACTTCTTGCAGAAGAAGGTTGCAAGGTGGGACGAACTGGATGGACGTCTTGCCTTTTTTCAGCCTTAAAAACTATGTAACTATGTAACTATGAGACAAACTCCAATTCTGTCAACCAAAGGTCATATTCATAGGACATTGCATTGGGCCCGTCACGCTTCACCTCACATTTTAACGTATTCAGGCGATTCAGTCCCTTCCGATTCCAAAAGGGGTAAAGCAGCTTCATACCTTTTTAGGTCTCGTCTCCTTTTGCAGACTCTGGATAGAAAATGCATCAGCCCAAATGCAGGCCTTATAAGATTGTTTATCCTCTGCTCCTTTTTCCCTCACCCTTGAGGCAGTGGATAGTTTTTACTCTCTCACACTAATGATCATGGCATCTCCTACAGTAGGTCTTCCTAATTATAAATTTCCCTTCAGACTCTACTGCATGGAACTTGCAGGCCACGCTAATGCAGACCTCACTCAGACACATGGCTATCACCGGAAACCGGTGACCTATGACTCAGCCAGACTTGACCCTGTGGCCAGAGTTTCCCCTTCTAGTATATGAGCAGTGGCTGCAGTAACACTAATGCTTGACAAAGCTTCTGAAGTCATCTTGGATTACCCTGTTACCATCTACACGAGTCATGACATTCAGCGAATCCTTTCTCAAGTATAACCCAAACATCTATCCCTGGCCCCATGTCACTCTCCAACGCTGAACAACTTTGAATCCTGCCACATTTTGTAGATGGTTCATGAAGCCTGGGAGAGGATGGCCGATACCACACTGGATATGTGGTTGTCACCCAACACAAGGTAATAAAGGCAGAGTCACTTCCTCCTCATGCATCGGCGCAGGAGGCGGAACTGCCAGCTCTCGCTGAGGCATGTAGACTGGCAGGAGGTAAAACCGTAACTGTTTATACAAACTCAAGGTATGCCTTCAGGGTAGCCCATGATAATGGTTCTATCTGGAAGGCTCGAAGTGGTGAAGCTATAAACTAGCTGATGCAAGCCCTGATGCTCCCCTCCAAAGCACCAATTGTTAAAGTCAGGGGGCATACCACAGATTGAACACCGGAAGCGTGAGGAAATCGCAAGGTGGATGCAGCCAAAAAGGAGGCAGCCACGCAGCCATGGCATGTGACAATGATGACTACAGAAGCCATGTTTGTTTACAGTGATGCCTGAGGCCTTAAAGACTTTCCAGCAGCAAGCAGATACAGAAGAGAGAGAGGCCCAGACTAGGGCAGGTGCACAGACTACTCTTGATGGACTACAAATGGTAGGAACTCGAACCGTGTTACCTCGGGCACTGTCTCCCTTAATGGCGCAAGCCACACATGGACAGATGCATTTGTCAAAACAAACTATGATGGACAATATCACAAAAGTGTGGTATGCACCGGGTGTGCCGGGTGCAGTGACCAGGTTTATCCTGCATGACATGCGCTCTGCATAATCTATGAAAACCAGTAAAGGTTCCACAGAAACACATGATAAAGTCTTTCTATCAATTTCAGCGAGTGCAGATTGATTGCATACAACTGCCAAAAGTAGAGGCGTAGGAGTATATATTGGTGTGTATCGATCTTTTTTTAGGATGGCCTGAAGCCTACCCCATTGTGAGTGCCACTGCAAGAGCTACATCTCCAAGAAACTGATGTCTGAGGTAATATGCCAATATGGAGTTCCTGAGGTCATTGAATCAGACAGAGGAACACATTTCACAGGTCAGGTGATGTCTGCAGTACTAAACAGTTTGGGGGTACAGCAGGCCTTCCACATCCCTTACCACCCTCAAAGTAGTGGGAAGGTAGAAAGGTTAAATGGCACTCTTATGTTAAATATCCGAAAAGCCATGGAAGAGACAGGAAAGCCATGGACAGAGTGCTTGACACTTACATTGTTCTCTGTATGGTACACCCATAACAGGATAACTAAGCTTTCACCATATGAGATACTGTTTGGTAACGCGCCACGGTTGGGCTTGTATTTTCCTCAACATTTGCCACTCCACCATGGTGAGCTGGCCCGATATGTCTCAGCACTACATGCTACTCTAGCTCAAGTGCATAAACAAGTAAACTCTTCCATTCCTGATCCATATGCTAAGGGAGTCATAAACTGTAACCTGGAGAGTGGGTGGTAACCAGAAAGCACATTAAAGGGAGTCTTGATGCTAAGTACACACTCCCCTGTATCATCCAAAAGTTTCCCATATTTGGCCATATCTGTATCATGGGAAGAGTTAATGGGATGGGGAAAGTGTTCAGAAAAATTGGCAAATAATGAGACAAGGAACATTAAGATGCAAAACACCACAGTAGCCATCCCTAGTAGGGTGGATAACACTCCCATGGTAGCAACGAAATCTTACCAGTCAAAAAGGTAGAAACCAGTATATGGTTCTTAAGGGTGGTAAGTGGACTCCCCAGAAAAGGAGTAATACAGAGAACTTTGGAGACCTCCCATTTGAAGGTTTGCAGATAAGTTTTAAAGCTATTAGTGACACACTGGATGCATTTAAGCCCTCTCTTCAAGAAAGATACATATACAATACTACTTGGAAATATAGGAGCTTGTTCCCTGAAGGAAACAAGACTATATGTGCTAAATTCCCTGGAAATCTCCCATACAATGAGGACTCAGGTTATACACCTGGCAGTCCCACCTGTGGAAACCCAGATGCTGGGTACTGTAGCCCTCGTGGACAAATACCTGGGTGGTTTGTGATGAAAAATGTGACAATCCTTATAGACTAAGCACATCGGCTGGTGTTACAACACTCTGCGTTTTGGAACATACCTCCGGAAATTTATTGGGTATGTGGATACAAGGCCCTAAAGTGGTTGCCTGTAGGTGTTAGTGGATCCTGCACATTGGCCCGGTTGACCCCAGCTACATTTATCATACCTGCTGATCATGCAGACCCATTAAAGTTTCCTAGACACATGTTGTATAAGAGAGCTGCAGACAACAGAGACCAGATGGTAGGCCACATCTGGTTCAGATAAGTGTAAGCAACAAAATATTCAGTACCTTGCTTTTATACTCTATGGTCATGCAAATGTGGGATAAGTTGGTAAAATCCACTGATTACTTAGATACCAAGATATGGGAAATCTTTGACATGCTCAACACCTCCGCTGTTCTAGATTATTTTACGGCTGCGGAAGGCGGAATGTGTAGTGTGATCGGCCCTGCCTGTTGCCACTATATAGATGACAAATGGTTTCTGAGCATATGCAGTGGAATGGAAAGGATATTATAATGACAGAAATTAACAAGAAAACTGCCCTTAAAATATAACTTTTAATAAATATGTTGAAAAAACACTATAGCCCCTAAACAAGAACTAAAGGGACACAAATACCCAAACACTATGCCGCAAGAGATATAGCTAGGCGCAAAATTGTACATATCCATAGGACATTAGACAAATACAAAATAACAACATGGATGACTCACGATTCTGAAGATCCTAAATCTTATTTAGATTGCTGCAAATAGTAAAGAGATTAGTGTAATAACATCCCTATCCTAAACCCTCAATAAGGCAGAGTACTCGCCCCAAATTCCTGTTGCATATGATACCTGAAAAAATAATAGAAGCAGCCAGGAAAAATATTCCAAAATAGTTTTGAACATCCCGATGCATTTCTCCTCCAACTAACTAAACCAGAAGTTCATCAGGGGACTTAGGAAAAGTCTTCATAGAGACAGATCAGTTTCACATCAGGTAGCCATGGTGGACAGGATGTGTCCCATAGATGATAGGTTCCACTAATGGAAATGATAGAAACACTTAGAAGACAATATGAGGAGAAAAATGTGAAAAATAGAGACAGTTGGTGGAGAGACACCTTTTCCTTCCTTAACCCAGTAAATTGGTTGATTTATGGGAATAATACAAGGGCTATTGCAAGTTTTTATGATATTGCTTTTAGTATATGTGATGATTAAAGCTATTTTCTTTTGTTTCTCAAAGGTATGTAAAAACCAAAGAAACATGGGCGACATGAACCTGCTTTGTAACCGCGATGGGCAAAAGGAGAGCAGACCTGGGACAAGATAGTTGTGTTTACAGGGCTCGCCATAGTGCAGGTCAGGGACTGTCGACCAGTTGTCAGCAGTTACTAGGACTGTTGGGCAAGTCAGGTAGGAAAAGGAAACACCTGTCCAGATTAAGAGTAGGTGTGCCTGTATCACAAAAGGAGGGATTGATAGGGATTAGATAGCAGGGAAGTGTCAGCTCTCCTGTATTATCCATGCTTCAGCCATTCTTATTAAGCTACTATACCATTTTTTTTAAAGCTTACAGTATTATTAAAGGGGTTGTATCAATTAATTAAATGGCCTTCAGTATAAGGGGACAGTGAAAACAAGCAACTTTGCAATTGGATGTCATTAGCAAAGCTGACTTGTTCTCACGGTATTGCTTATCTTCTGTTTCTGTAAACAAACTTCTCCAGTGCTGGTCGGATCCCTCCTCCTTGCATTTCACTAGCTGAGAGCTCATTTACATTCTGTTCAGCCCCCGGTCATATTCACGGAGCTTGCATTCCTGCCTCTCACTCAGAATTAGGGGCCGTGAACAATTTCACTCTATACAGTTAGCTGCCTCCTCATTGACACTGCAGCTGTCTCTATAATCAGAAAACAGGAGAATTGTGCCCGGTACCTTAATGCTCCTGCGTGTTGGTGCCTTATGTAAACATGAAGGGAGACAGATCTGTGCTGGAATCAACTGTAGCAGCCGTCCAGCTGTGAGAGATCAGTGCTGAGATAATGGAAGACTGTTTCGACTGAATGCAGGTATGTAAACAGCTCTTACAAAAAATAAGACTGCATAGGGAGAGGACAGTGACATGTGAATCTGGGGGGACACACACTGGAGCCAGCATGAACAGTGAAGGGGGGATGATGTCATCCCTTGTCAGTTAAGAACCACCCAGCTGGGAGGGGAAGAAATGCCCCTGAATTTCAGGAAATGAGAGGATCAAGCTTCAAGAGAACAGCTGAACTGATGAAGCAATACATTCCCTTTAAAGTTCTCATACAGCCCAAAGAATAGTTATCTGTTATCTTTTTTTTGCTTTCATGTTTTTTTTTGCTTTCACTGTCGAATTTCCCAGTTGGAAAGTTATGTTTTCATGGTCAGATATGAAAGAGTTCTTCAAGATGTTCATGGTGACATTAGAAGGATAAGATACAAAGTGAAGGTTTTTTTGACCACGAAGGTCCGGGCTCTGGGTATGTTTGCCAATGAGACAAATTCTACTTAAATCTGCATGCTCTGTGTAATAAACTTAGTATCTGATTCAGCACTCCGAGTTCTGTGTCTCTTACTGACTCTTTATCCAGATATACCTGAATAGGGAATACCATAGCGTCATCATAAAGGGCAGTTGGCCCCATCATTATCATCAAGCTCTTCAGCAGGGCTTTAAATGTGTCTCCAAGAAAGCTCCTACATCAGGGAACTTGCAGTCTCCATCCTTAACTCCTGAATATATCCATCCATAACAAATTGGCTGAGGCTTTAAATTCTTACACTCAGGATGTCCTGTTGCAAATTCATTAATGTGTCTAAACATTTCACATCAGTAGTTACAAATGTAACCTACCCTGTTTCCTCGAAAATAAGACAGTGTCTTATATTAATTTTTGCTCCTAAAGACACTCTAGGTCTTATTTTCAGAGGATGTCTTATTTTTCCATGAACAAGAATTCACATTTGTTCCATACTGTAATCATGTCATCACCAATTTCAGCATAATGGGACAGCCATTAGTGGTGATTACCAATTTCTATTAGATTTTTCTGTTGGCAGCCTGTTTGGCCCCTATGATGACTGCTATTATGGTAGAGTAGAACTTCTCCAAAGTTCAATATCTATATGCACTGTTTGGAGTACTCTGAATTCCATCAATAATTTTTTGTGACTTTGTTTCCATGTACAACAACTTATGTTCCATTTACCAATCCCAGTATTTATCAAAATTTATTCAAGGCAGTCATGTCATCATCTTCTGGAACATCGTCAGAAACCTCCAAACCCTGAATTTCATGGTAAATTTCTTGTGACTCCATTTGTTTTCGAAGCATTGGTGTCAGGGACAGTCAGGGACACACGCGGAGACACAGACGATCCCAACCTCTGTCCCTGCTTTTTGGGGAACCCGACTCCTTAATAGGTCGGCCCCAACCAGAAGACTGATACTGCACTGAGCAAAGTGGGACACAGGACGAAGACAAACAATACACAAAACACAAGAGAAGTCGGGCGGTCCTAGTCAGCAACAAAAAGGGCAGCGAAGTACAAAAATGGATGGCAGGAGGGTAGTCAAAAAACAAAGCTAAGTCCAGTAACCGAAAAGACACAAAAGAATAGAGGCATGCTAAAAGGCAGAAAACTAGACCTATATCAGGCAAAAGGAAAACGTGTAACAGCCCTTAAATACCTGCCAGAAACCAAAAGGATGAAGGTAATGGGTAGAAGTAACAGAAGACCTTATAGGAACAAAGGGCTGTCAATTAACAGAAACCAACAAGGAGCAAGATTAACCAGTGGAGTGCTGGAAGATTCCTGACCACGGGCGTTGGACAGGAATCAATCAAGAATGCAGGGAGGAAGACCAAGTTCACACTAGTAAATACAAATGCAAGGTGTTATGCCAGAAACCATGGTGTTCGCCGCAACATCCGTGGCCGGCGACCAGAGCAAAAAGCCGGGGGGGGGGCGTGTCAGGCACAATCATGACAATTGGCCCCCAATCTCTCATGTCTTTCAATAGCACTTTCCTTAAATGAGCATCTCTAGTCCAGGCAGCCTCCTAGACAAAAGGTGGAGAGCATGGTGGGAGCTGTAGCAATGACTGCCGCTAGGTCTTATTTTCAGGGAAAGCCTTATATTTCTAAGAAAAATTGCACTAGGTCTTATTTTTGGGAGATGTCTTATTTTAGGGGAAACAGGGTAGAATATAAAGTGCTCCTTGAACTGTAACACACGTTGTATACTTAATTACCTGCCATACATCTTCAGTACATTGATAGTACTTTGTTCCAACTTAAAGTATGAATGCATCATTACCTTTCTGCTCTTCAGTCTCAGGCTCTTCACCAAATCTCTGCACTTTGCATCTCCGCCCAAGCTCCAGACATTTCCTCACTGACTGGTCAGGGCATAGAAAGGGTCACTCTCCCTATCAGAGGTGGAGATCACCTCCATAAACTCCACAATCGCGATGCTTCTTGGATTCTTCTCCAGAAATCAAATGCTGCATTTGGCTTAAATAAACAAACAGACCTTATATTGTATTACTAGAAAATTGTTATATCACATGAAATGTGTCCAGGTTTAAACCTTCTTCCATTTTTATTTATGCAGATATATTTATATGTATATTGGATGTATTTAGTGTCACATGATATGTGATGTTGCTTTCTATTGCATATTATATCCTTTGCAATTATTTCAGTTGTGCAATCAACCCTGCTATGATTAAGGGCATCCAATGTCTGAAACGTGTAAGCGACCGCTTGTCTGTCCAACATTGATTTTTATAATTATAAATGCTACATTTTAAGTTGACGCTGGATCAAGTCTGCCCTTTTCTCTAGATGATTCTGGACTATTTCTCATGAAAAGCTTGTCACCGGGCATGTTTCGACAAAAGGGTCAAGCACAGCTCAGCCAAAACCACTCTCCACTTAGGCTACAAACTGGGCTTAGCACATACTCCACATTGTCCACATATCCAGGGCAAAAATGGCTCCGCCTGTTCTTGGGACATCTAAAACGGGCAAAAGGGGAAATTCCTCTTTAAAAAGGGGGCCATTTTTGGGGGAAAAATTTTGAAACTTGAGAAATGTAAAGTTCCCAAAAGGTTAGGGAAATCACTAGGCCTTTTAGCCCCCCTTTTGGGGATGGTCCCATAAATAAGAAACTTGATTGGTTTTGGACCTTTTTCTAAAGGCTCGGGAAAAATACTGGGACTCTGTAGTGCCTCCTATTGATGTAGTGTTCCTCAATTCACATTCAACTCACTGAGCCGTGACACAATGTGCTTTAACCCCTTAACGACCCTTGACGTATGAGTATGTTCCAGGGTCGCTAAGGGGCTTGCGGCGGGATCACTCCGCAGCACAACCGGCGGGTGTTAGCGGCTAATTGCAGTTAAAACCCGGCGGTTACAGCGCGGGGGGGCGGCGCTGCACGCCCGCACTGTTTAACCTTATAGATACCGCGGCAAAGATGGCCACAGCGTATAAATAAATGAAAAATGGTGCTGCACCCGTTTTTTCATGCATCAGGCCCGCAGGGAAGGCAGGGGTCCGATCACTAACTGGCAAAGGGGGAAACCCTTTGAAACCTCTATGGGTGCCATTTCCATTTCCCACTTTCGGGCCCCCGGCAGGAAGCGGGAAAACCCTCAACTTGGGGCAGCCAAAACATTGTCTATCAATGCATTGGTGTATTAACGATCGCCCCCCTAGTGGGCAAGCACTATAGGGGGACTCAATGTTAAAGTAAAAAAAAAAAAAAAGTTTTAAAGTACAAATAAAAGTATTAAAATTAAATCACACCCTTTCCCCATTTTACAAATAAAAACAAAAAAAAAATAAAAAAGTTAAATATTTGGGTCGCCACGTCCAAAAAGTCCAACTATAAAAAAAAAAAAATTTATCCCCTTTTCCTGACCCGTAGAAGAAAAAAAATTCCAAAAACCCAAAGCATTTTTTTTGGGCATTTTACGTCGCATAAAAATTGGAATAAAATGATCAAAAAAATGCATCCCTTCCAAACTGGTAGCAATA
>JAODAL010051110.1:0-26915 GCA_025379985.1 Phyllomedusa bahiana | reverse complement strand
CCACCATGCCCCCATAAACCAAAAAACCCTTCCCCAAAAATTTTAAGGGTAACCCCCCCAAACGTACTGTATAAATTTAAACATTTCCCAGCCCTGCCCTTTGGGGGGGTTTCCCTTCCATTTCTCTCAATTATTCAACTGCGTGGCTCCCCCGAAAAGGAAAAAAAGAAGAAAGGTTTTAAACATTCCACACACACTCCCAGCTTTAAAAAACTCCCATAACCCCCTTCTCTTGCTATCTAAAATGCAAAAATTCATTGGGAAAATATAAGAAACATTTTGGGGTAAATATAAATTCCATTGTACTGAAACATTTATCGGTTTCTGGGTTTAAAAAAATTGGGGGAGGGGTATTTGTTACGGGGTGCAGGGAGGGGGGTTTTGTTGGCAGCTGAATCGAAAATTGGGGTATATGCCCTTGCGTTTTTGGGTGGGGGAGACGCTGAGGGAAAGAAAGATTGCTTTCTATTCAGGGTATTATTCATCCATGTAAAGGATTTATTTGTTTTTTGCTCGCGGGGGGCTTTAAATTTTGGGGCTAACTTTAAATACAATATATGGAGTTTTAGGTTTTTCAGATCCCAAATGGGGGGTTTGAATGTACAAATTTTTTGCATACCCCCAATTGTAACGGAGGAATTAGGGGGCTAGCGGGTTGACCTGTAAGAAAGAACTTAAGGGGGGGAAGGTGTGATTTTGAAAATTTGTGGGAGGGGGGGCAGGGGAAAGGGGGGCCTCCCCGGGCTTTATTAAAAGGGAATTGAAAAAATTACAGTAAAGAAAGGGGTTTTTAAAATGGAAATGGGCCAGACAATAGTGTTAAAAGAAACCAATGGAAAAAGTATTTAATGGGGTTGGGGGAGCTTTTTTAAAAAATAAAAAATTTTAATTAGTTTATATAGGAGAAGTGCGGTTTTGGGGGAAAGGGATAATTTGAAAATTATTTTTAAGTACAAGGAAAATTTATATTCCCAATGAATATGCATTTTAGATAGGGAAGAGAAGGGGTTTTTGGGATTTTGATAAAGTTTGGTGGGTTTTGGGTTTTTGGAATGAAACCACCTTTTTGCTTAGTCCGTTCAAAGGTGAGCCACCAAGTTGCAAAATTTATGAGAGAAAGGGAAAACAAAAAACCCCCATACGGGGGTCGGGGCCCTTGAAATGTCTATTGTTTCAGTCCCCGGGCGCGGAGGCAGTTAGGGAAAGGGAGGGGAAGGGCCCCGTTTGGAGATGGCAAATTTTCTGAGGATGTGGTTTTCTTGGGGGAGCTTTGGTAAACCGTTTTACAGCAATATTATAAAGTGTGGGGGCAGGAGAGCAAGGGGGAAGGGGGTTTTTTATGGGGAAATTCCCTGAAGCTAATTGGTGAGCACCTGAATAGGGTGGGGGATCAAACCAGGGATATAAAGGAAAGTGATTTTAGACCACTTTGTGAAGCCCTCTAACCCCGAAAATCCATTTTAGCGGGCCCAAACATGTGGGGGGGGTCAGATATGACGTTTTAAATTGTGTTTTTCTCCCCTTTTGTTTTAAGAAGGTCACCTGCTGAAAGGAGGGTAGCACAAGGGGGTTTTTATTTGTTTTGTGTAATGAGATTAGGGACGATTCCCCAAGTAGGAGGTTTTTGGGAAATCCCTTATGGAGCTGTAAATTGCTAAATTTATAAGGCCTTTCCTGTTAATGGGTTTTTGGGCCCCAAACCAGATTTGAAATGAAAAGGAGCTTTTTTCCTTTTTCAGAAGAAAAAGGGTTTAAAATTGGGGGGTTTAGAAACCCGGGGTTTTTGAATAGTGTGTATAGAGGTTAAAAAAATTATAAAATAAAACTCCCCGCGGGGGGCCGGGAGAGTTTGCGCACGGACGGCGCTTACCAGGGGGCCGGGGGGGAAACCCTGATAAGTTTTGGTTCCCGCCCCCTTGAAACCCCCCAAAACGCTGGGCCGGGGGAGGTGGGGAGCCCGGCCCCCCGCCTCTTTTGCAGCGCTCGGTCCCGAGACGGAAGCGCTGCTTTTGCCGCCCCCCGCCCGAGGGAGTCACTCCCCGCGGGGGCCAAAGACCCGGCGCACAGAATGTAATGCTCCCTCATCCAGGGGTCTCCCCAAAGTCAGCGCCAGGCCCCGGCCAGTTCAGGAACCTCAGGGCCCCAAATGGCCCCCCCCGGGCAACAAAAGGGGGATCCCACTGCGTTTCCCCCAAAACACATATGTGGGCCCCTCTCTTCCTTCCTCATGGACACGGGCGGGGCCCCCCAAAAACCGCGAGAGACCGTTCCCCCAAAAGGTGCTCTCCTCCCAGGGGCCCGGGCCCCCTTTTACCACCAAAAGAGGGCCCCCGGGCCCCCCTTGGAAATTCATAAAGGAGGGAGCATTAACCCTACCCCATAACCAGGTCTCCCCATCTGCTAAACCCTCAGGGCTTTCCACCCACCCCTATGACGGGGATCCCCACCCCAAGGGCCCCCGGGTCCTCTTGGGGGGCCTCACCCATGAAAAAACCCGCCAACATCACAAAGGGAATTTACTGGGGGTCCCAATCTACCTGCCCGGGGTTGTTTTGGGGGCCCAAAGGGGGCCCACAGTGTGCTAACCTGGGCTTTTTTAAACCTGCCCGGGCCTAAACCCTACCTGACAATTTTGGAGGGGGTCTCCCCTGTTTCTTCGGAGCCACCGCGCACCCCCCTGACCAGGGACACGTGTCTTTTTTTTATCATGAGCTCCAGCTGGGCCCAAAAGGGAAAACCCCCCTTGTGACCTAGGGGACCTGAAAAAAAACTAATACAGAAAATTCCCCCAATTTGGGCCGACATCTCCCGCAATATCACGAGGGATAGTCCCAGAAATGTGAAAAAGAGTTTCCCTCAAAATTTGTTTCAAATTAAAACCCCTTTACAAACTAAAATGGAAAGAGGGTGGACCAAGCCCAGAGGGCCCGGGCCCCCCCGCTGACTTGGGCGGGTCTCAGACCGGGGCACAGCTTTTTTCTCAAATATTTTTTCCCTCAAAAAGCAATTTGGGCGATATTTAAAATCGTAGCATTTGCAAAAAACTTTTCGCTCAAAGGGGGCCCCCCCGAAGCTGTCTAATCGCGGGCTTTTAAAGCAGTTACCAAAAGGGTATCTTTTTTGTCCTCTTTTGGGCGTCCGCCCTCCCCGGGCCCCTTTTCGAGCTGGAAAGGGTTCCATAAGGGCATTGGGGCCCCCAAACCCTGATACTCCCAAACATGGGATGTCGTGGGTCGTTGGGTTTTATTTTTTTTCGCAATGAAGGAGGACATTTTAAAAAAAGAGGCCAGGCGTACAAAATCGCTTTACCCTACAAGGGCGCTTTCCCCTTAGGATCTTGCAGGACCTTGTGGGGTCTTAAATTTAACCCAGAGAGCTCCCCCTTTAAAGCCACTCTTGGAAAGCTCTGCGTGGAAAAAAAATGTTCCCTTCCTTTTGGGGGGTTCCCCCCTTTTCGCTTCAAATTTCCCTTTTTAAAACCCAAAAAGACTCTGACGTCCGCACCCCCGGAGGATTTCCAACCCGTTTCCGCCGCCTGCACCTGGGAACCTTTTAAACTTTCCCGGGCTGGCCGCCTTTTCTCTCTCTTTTCTTTGGCCCACCCAACGGAAAGAGACATTGAAAGTTGTTCCCCCATTACCCCAAACCCATCTCACCGGGGAGGGCGACGAGGGGGCTCAACCGAAACCCAAACGGCAACCCCGGATTCAAGACAAAATGATTTCTCCCCCCGTTGCACCCCGTACTTGAGTTCTATCCCTAGCAGGTTTCCCTTTGGGGCTTTTTTACTGTTAGGGCCCCCACAGGACCTTAGAGGGGCCCCTGTGGCGGGTTTGTGGAAACCCCTTAAAATCCCCCTGTTGGGCCCTGGTTAGCCCCCAAAGGTCTTTTTTTTTTGGGATTCCTCCACCCCATACAAGGATGGGGTTTAAGTATTCCCCCTTTTAAAACATGCGTGTTTCTTGGGCATAAGAATGCCCGGGTTTCTTTTGCCCATTTTTGCAATTTTTCTAATATAGCCCCCCGGGTTTCGAGGAGTCCCCCTCTAAAGTTTTCCCAAATCTTACCAATTCCCCCCGTAGGTAGAACCCTTGCCCGGGGGTTTTTTTGACCTAAATAGGTTTCTTTTTCACCCAACCCTTTTAAATGTTAGTTACAGCGGGACCTTTGGGTTTCCCGCTTTTTTTTTTCGGTCTTGTTTCGTCTTTGTGTGTCGTTTTGTGTGGTTTTAGTGCTAAAATTTTTTTTTTTTTCCCACTTTTATTGGGGCGTGTTACCCCCCCTTTTTTTTTTCTTCTTCTTTTTCCTTTTCCTTTTCTCCCCCCCTTTTTTTCCCCCCCCCTCTCCCTCTCTTAAAAAAGCTGAAACACCGGAGTGGGGGTCCACCCGCCCCTTCTGACCTCACATCAAAGGACCTCCCAACCCCTCTTTAACGTTTAAAAGGGCCCGAAAAACCCCCAGAAAAGAGGGCGGGAGTTTCCCTTTACCATTTTCCCCCGTACTAGGGCCCGATTGTATGCTTCCAGGAAACCCCTTTTTTTGGTAAAGGGGCATGGCCCCCAAAATTTAGACCCTAAACTTCCCCTCCTGGAAATTTTGCCGACTCTCGGGGTTAGGTCCAGGGGGGGGGGCCAAAAGCTATTCACCGGTCCCTACCCCACCAGGTCAATTTGTTTGGGACTGCCGACCCGGAGGCCCGGTTTTCTTTTCCTGGTCCTTTCCAAAAAGTGGGGACAGCTTTTTCAAACCCCATTAATTTCTTAGGGGACCAAATTGGGGGGGGGGTCAAGCCCGGGGTTTTTTTTTTTAAGCCCCTGGTTCCCCCTTTCTCCCCCTGATTCCCGGGACAGGGTTTTCCTAAAGGGGGTTGGGCTTTTTTTTTGACCTTTGGGGGCCCCCCCTTTTGGTTAAAATCCTCTGGGGAAAACCCCCTTGTCATACTCGGCCCTCAAAAAAAACAAAAAAAAACCTTCTTAAATTAAATCCCGTGTTTTGGGCTCCTGGAGGGCTCTTTTCATCCGGCCCTTTGGGGTTATCCTTTTTCTCTCCTCCCCAGGCTCTTATGTCGTTTGGGGCTAATAATTTGGGCCAACATTCGGCCCTACCTATTGGGGATTTCTACTTTAAATTGGGAAAATTTTATGGCCGACCACGGGCCCCCCGTTTTTTTCGCTTGTCTCCCCAAATTTTTCCGGAGGGGGGTTTGGGGAACCCCAACAAAAGAGGCCCCTTCTCCTTTGGAAAAACGGGGATGTTGTTTCGGATATTTAAGATAAATTTTCCCTTTTCCCGTTTCTGACCCCTTTACGTAGATACCCCTACCCTTCCCAAAAATTAAACCCAAAAGGGAAGGGCCCTCAAATTGTGATTAAAAGGGGGCCCCATTAAAAAAACGGCTCCAGGGATTAAAAAAAACAAGGCTGCTACCCCGAAAAGGCCCTCTCTAAAGTTGTAGCTTGGAGACGGTGACACAAAGGTGCCCTCTCCGCCACAATTTTTCGGGAATTGCAGACGCCTTTTTGGAGGTGAAAACGTCTCCTTGGGGGGATCTTGGGGGCATTTTGTCCAGAAAATGCCGCCCGCACGGGTTTTTCGAGTAGGCAATAAAAGTGGGGCGTATGGGTTTGCCAAAGGGGGGTTCGCTCCCCCATGGGGTCCGTCTCACTTTTCCCTTTTGTAAAAACTGCCTCGGACTCCCTGGTGCCCTGTACGGGAGAAATTGCCCCAGGGTTTTTCCCCTCGTTTTATTCCAAAAAGTATAACTTGATCCCCCCCCACCCTACCCGCCCGATGTATTTCCCCTTTCCCCCCTACAAACTAAAAATCCCTCCCCCAGCTGCTGAGGTACTGGAGGAGCCATTTATTTCCGATGGAGTTTTTCAAATCGGCAATTTAAAGGGCTCCCAGGGGGAAAAAACCCGGGGGCCGGGGTGGTTTCACGGGACAATTCTTCAAAACTTTTCGGGACTCGCTGAGCCCTTGCTCCTGGCGCCTTTAACTCTAAAAACAATGGATCCCCCTTTCCCTCCCCAAGCCAAGTCTTCGCATGTGGCGCTTATACCCAAACCGGGAAAAAGGGCCCCCCAATGCTGTGGCAATTACCAAAACCCATTTTTCTCTTTAATTTTAGACCCCCGAAAAATCTATGCGAAGCTGATGGGCCCCAAAAGCCCTTTAACCCCCTTTTACCTCAGTAAATCCAAAAACCCCGAATAGGTTTTGGTTTTGTTCCCCGGGGAGGGGAAAACCCGTGGGTAAAAACCATTAAAAAACCTTGGATATTTTTCATTAAAACCGTTTCTCACAAGATCCCCCTCATGGGGCTTGTCTTAGATGCAGAGAAGGCGTTTTTATCGTTAAATTTTGTGGCCCTTCCCTCCATCAAAATCTCAGTCATCTGGGCTAGGCCCTACCCCTTTTTAAACCAAAATTGCAGCTTTTGTAACGCGTTCCCCCTGCCCCCCTCTCAAAAACCAATGGCTCCTTTTCCGCCTCCCTTTCCCCCATTTCGAATGGGAAATAGACAGGGCTGCCCTTATCCCCGTTACTGTAAAGCCCTTCGTGATGGAGAACAAAGGCGACTATTTAGATCTAACCCCGACATCAAGGGGGTTACTATTGGAAAAAGGGGAAATTTTAAGTGCTTTTTGGCTTTTTTTAAAACGACCTTCTGGTCTACATTTCAAATCCACATATTCTTTTTTCCAAAACTATGGCCCAAAAATTTGAAAAAATTTGGGACTTGGTCTAATTTTTAAGAAAAAAATTCTCCAAGTCCGAAGCCCTGGGTATCGGAAACACCCCAAAGGATCAGGTCTTTTACGGTCCAATTTCCCCTTCGAATGGCCCTAAGGCCCGGGGATTTCCAACCTGGGGGTACACATCTCGGGAAAATTTTCCCCGCGTCTTTACCAAAAATTTTCTTTCCCCTTTTTTATAAGACCAAAAAGGCCCCAGACAGTTGGCAGCACAAAAAACTATCCCTGGTTTTGGGAGAATAAATCGCTAAAAATGTTTTATCCTCCCAAAAAAACCCATACTTATTTTTAAACTCTCCCCACCTTTTTCCCCAAATTCGTTCTGGAGGAAAATCCGGCAATGTTTTACCGCTTTTTGTGTGGTCCCACTTTTGGAGGGTCACGAAAGCGTTTTGAAACGCTCACGAGACAGAAGGATGCTGGGGGGGGGGTCTACCTGATTGTGGCTATATTATTTTTGCCTCGGCCTAAATCACGTTTTTTTTTGCGCTTTGGGTTCACCCCAGATGGGAAAGGGGTGGGTCACCTTGGGGTGGGGGCCTTTTGTGCATTTTGCGGGTTTGGGGGTCCCTCCCTGGGCTTTTGGGCTCCCGTTTTTTGGTAGTGCAGCTCCTCCCCTTTTGCATACAGCAAACTCTATCGGGTTTTCTATTCATCAGGGACCTCATTTCATTTATCGCGGGGGCCCAATTTTGTACCAATTACCCGGGAAAAATCCTGCTTTTCCCCGGGCATTTCCCCCTGCTGTTTTTCTTTTGGGGACTAAGAGATCCTCTACGTCTGTGTCATGTGACCTTTTGGGGGGGAGACTGCGCCCGCCCTTTGGGGAAAATTTTTCGGGGGGGCAAACTAGTTCCTTTCTGGGGCCGCATTTTAATTTTTTGTACTAAATTTCCCCTTTTTTTTTCAACAAAATCAAGGGCAAATGTCGGTTGGTTGGGGGCCCCCCACAGTTTTTAAAAACCCGTAATTTTGGGACCCGGGACCCTATTAGGGAAAATCCTTTTCGTTTATGATAAATTGGGGTACTTACTGACCAGCCAGAAGCTCCCCCCGTTTTGCGAAATGGGAAAAAAAAGGGAAACTGGGGGCCCTTTTTTCACCCCAAGCTCAGTGGGAGCATTTTTCCAGAACCCCAAAATCATAGGGGCCTAATGGCATCCAAACATCAAGAAACATGTTACAAAATTTTGTCCCGTTGGTATAGGGTCCCGGCTGTATTGCATAAGATTTTTCCATCCACTTCAGACGCGTGCTGGAGATGCGGGGGTGAGAGGGGGACCATGTCCCATGTGTGGTGGGGGTGTTCTGTGCTGAGACCTTTTTGGACTTCGGTTCTGGAGGTAATTGAGGAAGTAACGGGTGTCCCCCTTCCTGATACCCCGGAGGCACTGTTGCTCTTTATGATCCCCATCTCCATGAGTAAATTTAAGAAATCCCTCCTTAAGCACTTGTTGCAAGCTGCTAAAACCGTGATCCCGCGTATATGGAAATCAACCACTCCCCCGTCCATAGATGAATGGTTTGCTGAAATTAGTTTCGTCAGGAGAATGGAGGAATTAATTGCTCATACCCCTGAACAGGTAGACAAGTACAACAGGACCTGGTGGCCGTGGTCACTCTTCCAGAATTTCCCCCTCTTCCTTTCTATCACCTCCTGATCAACAAAAGTGAAGGGTCATAAAACGCCTCCCACCCCTCACCTTTTTTTTTTTTTTTTTTTTTTTTTGTTTTGTTTGGTTTTTTTTGTTTTTTTTTTGTGTGTCTTTAGTGTTAAATAAACGGGCTGCCTCAGTGTACCGTCTGAATGCAGGTCTGGTTCGTCTTTGTATTGTCCTTGTTCCATACTAGTACAGGTGTTTTTGTTATAAGGGTCGTTATGATACCCTCTTAACACTTAGTCTAATTTTTGGTTTATATCAGATTGAAGAATCAGTTCTGGTTTGCTTATTGCGATTATAATCATCAAGACCTGTACATTTGCTATATCTACGAAATTGCATTCTTGCTGTCCTGTCTGCATTGTTGCCTTTCTTTTTACTACAAATTCTCATGTCCGCATGTTCTGGATTATACCTCCAGTTTGTATTTGTCACATTATCTTTTTCATCAATAAAATCTTTTCTTGAATTAAAAAAAAAAAAAAGAATTATACATAATAAAAGTTACATTTTAGTGTTTTACAGATAGAGAACTGATAGAGTTTAAGATTGCCTATGGCAAAATAGTAAATATAGTCTCCTCTCAGAAGGCGTGTCTCCCCTCACTGAAGAATTTTGACATCATCATTATGTGTGAAACAGTTTAAGGAAGAGGATCATAGCTCTGCAGACCTCCTGCAATGTTCTCTTGTCTGCAGAGCTGTCACCTGCCTCCCAGGCTGCACAAACACCTTGTAACTAGAACCTCTGCATTGAACTAACCAGAACACCTTCATTGGTGTAAGCAGTTATACATACAGCCTGAACTGAGGAAAAAAATGTGAGAAAGGCACACTGTTCCCCCCTTGATATCATGCATGAGGTAGAGCAGACTATATACGGCTGTGTTATACTGGGGGGAAGATTAGCAGTGTATAAGGCTATGTTATAAAAGGGGAAAGTGAATATAGCAGCTAGAGACTCAGTAATTGCCCAGATCCTTTATGAACAGGCTGAATGACATATCAGTCAGCCAATCACAGAAAAGGGGGCGTGTCCCATACAGCTGCTGCAGAAATAGCTGTAGATGCACAGATTAGCTCATATCTGCTATACTAAGTGGCTTAGGTAATGCAAACCAATTGCAAAAGTGCTTATTTTTATTGTTCCCATCATTTGAGATATGATCTTTGTAAAAAAACCTCTTTAAGGACAGCGTTTGTTTGTTTTTTTGGTTGACACATTTGTTTTTTCCTTCTTGCCTTCCAAGAGCCATAACTTACATCTACACAGACATATGAGGGATTTTATTTTGTGGGACAAGATATACTTTCTAATGGTGTCATTCACTGTATTATAGAATATACTGGGAAACAAAACAAATTATAAGTGGGGAGTTCACTTTTTAGTATTAATTATGCATTATCTGTATTCTGCAGGTGGAAATGAATCCGGAAATACCAAATATGTAGGGGTTTTGTTACCTTTTAGTACCGTAAAAAAATCCAACATCTATTCTTTAGATTTGCGCTGCTGCGCCATTTTCTGTGACCAATAACCTTTTTGTTCTTCCACCTGTGGACCTAAGTAAGGGGGCATTTTCTGCGGGCTGAAGTTTACTTTTTATTGGAGCCATTTCGGTTTGGATGCGACTTCTTTGATCACTCTTATTCCACTTTTTTTAGGGGACATGAAATGACCAAAAAACTGCAATTTTGGCGTTTGGATTTTTTTTTCTTCTACAGTATTCATCGGATGTTATGAATGATGTTATATTTTAATAGATCGGACTTTTATGGACACGATGATACCAATTATGTGTAGCTTTTTTATTGCTTATAATTGTAAAATGGCAAAAAGGGGATGATTTTAACTTTTACTATATAAATATTTTTTTACACTTTTAACCTTTTTTTTTTCCCTTGCACTTTGAGTCCCTCTAGGGTACTTGACCACTAGGGGGCATGATTGTTTGTACAGTTTATTGCATTGTATAAACAAAGATGACAGCTTTACTAGATCATGCCTGGGCTGGGAAGTAGTAAAATGAGAAACATGGCAGCAGTGTAAACCTTCACAAGGCTTCCAGCCACCATGTAAACCAATCGGGATCCCCGGATTGAGAAAAAGTGTGCAACACTCATTTATTTAGACGCCGTGGTGGCTTCTAACCTGTTAGTCATCGGGGTACAGAGCCAGCTCCATACTTTGCTGTTAGCAGCGGATGTCAGTTAGAATTAGCAGCTGGAACCCGCCACCTCTGCAGTCCCACTTCATAGCCACTTAACAACACTACAATGTTCTGAGTACAGCCAAGATTGCTTTGTATGAAGCTGGATTTGTGCTTATCGTAGAATTCCAACAAGTCTGACATAGTCCGACGTAATCTAACAAGTTCAACATAGTCCAACGAGCCCATTGTAGTTGAAAGGGAAAAATGCAGAAACACTATCAAGGGAATGGCTGACAGCTATTTAAAGTAATTTAGCAGCTTTAAAAAAAGAAAGCCCCTGGTAGATAGGTAAGGCCGTAGCTACGTAGATAAGCAAGAACCCAGTTAGGTAGATAGGCCTAGGAAGGTACACAAGGCCCCAGGTACATAAGTAGGCAGACATGGCCCCAGGTAGATAAGTAGGGCTCTAGGTTGGTAGGTAGATAAGGCCCTTATATAATGTATCGGGAAAACGAAAAAAAAAATCCTTCGTGGGTTGGTACTGGGGAATAAAAGAAGACATATGTTGGGTGGTAAATAATGCTATATTGTAATTAATCGGACTTTTAAGGACACAGTGATACCACTTATGTTATAACTTTTTATTTTTTTATTTTTATTATGTGTAAAATGGCAGAAGGTGATATTTTAAAGTCTTCATATTTTTTATATTTCTAAAGCTGAAAAACAATATGTATTTGCCCTTTTAGTCACCTAAAAATATTTTACCTCTTGGGGAGGTGGGGGGGCTGGCTCTCCTGTTACCCCCTGTCTCAGGTTTTCGGTAAGACATAAAACGTGCAGTCAGATGGCAACCATGAAGGTCTTCTCTAGGCCCCAGCTGCCATGATAACCACTCTGCAGCTTTTGATTGTGGCATAGAAGGAGTTATCTGCCATTGAGAAGGGTTGCCGTACTATTTTCTAGTGGCTTAGATGCTGCAGTCACATTGTCCACCACGTCTCAGTGGTTAACGGTCTGGAAGGAGTTATCTCTGCGTCCAGCCACTAATAGGTGTCAGGTGTAATTAACAGCTGGCATCTGCTGTGTATGGAGAAACCTCAGCGACTGAGCCCGCTCCATACTTACTTACAGACATCAGGATGTACAGTTACATCACATTCTCCAAGGGGTTAAAGTCTGTAGTGAAATATAAATCCTGCTAAACATAAGGCATTTTGTTTTCTGATGTTTTTGTGGTGTTTTTTTGAGTTAGTGTCGTTTTTATTCCAAAAGCCACTATGGCCCTTCTCCTATAGACTTATCATGAGTTGGTGCCGGAGCATCTGATTCCCAGTCCACTGCTCCATGTGGCAGGTGACTTACTGCTGCTAGATATGTTTCTTCCTGTGCCTCTGGTGTGCTCCCTGGTCCTTGCTGAATTAAGGGGCCACTGCATGCTGCTAATTGTATCCTCCACCTATGGTGGCATTCTAGCACATATTTAAAGGGATACTCCCGAAATGTCTTTTGCATAGGTTTTTAGCTCTATGGTGGCAGGATATTGTGGGAACCTGTGAAAAAGATATTCAAGCATTTGACCATAATTTTGTCAGAGGTCACGTGGCACATACTGCTATGGGATACACCAAGCTAGACCTAAATGTCATATGATGAGTTTGAGAAGACTCCTCGGCCTGCTGCAGGTCTTTACAGTAAACAGCAAAGATCACCTCTTCTTGAAAACTAGACCTGATCTTCCTGTGGCAGGTGTTTACTATATTCCTTCTTATGAATGTTGTCCCTCTTTTTTTGAGAGGACAACCTTAAGGCCGTGTTCACACGGCTTATTTCGGCATGGATTGGAGCCGGTACTGCGCGCCGGATTTTCCGCTTCAGTACGGCTCCAATCCGTCGCAGTCATTACGGTAATGCACAGTTCTCATAGAGAACAGTGGATTCCGTCGCTCCTCCCCGCTCGGCAAATCCGCCGGGCGGGGAGAAAGTGGCATGCACATTATCCAGGCGCAATACGCGCCGTGGATAATGCAAGTCTATGGGGCCAGCGAGCAGCGACGGCGCCGCGCCCCCGGGCCCTTATTCAAGCCGTATTGCGGGCGGGATCCGGCCCGCAATTACGGCTTGAATAAGCAATGTGAACACGGCCTTAGGGGAGGATGCAGGAAGTGAGGTTGGGTTTATGTGTTTCATATGTGATCATATGGTTGATGTAGAAAGGTGACTGGCTCATGGTAAGGGTGTTAAGGTTGAATGGTTAAGGGCACAAAAGCATTAAAAGTACCGTGGTCCCCAATTGTCTGCATGTTAAAGGTTTCTTGCTTTCAGAGCTGTCAGCTTTTTATTGACCATCGAAAACAAACATATCATGTGTAGAAGAGTTGGTGAGCTGCCACTGTGCAACCCAAGCAAGCGTAATCACACCTCAAAGGAGCAGGACACGCTCACTGGATGGACACTTCTCATGGCTTCAGTGGGTTCTTTTAATAATCTCTTTATTAGCAAGAGGGTATTAGGAGGCTCACAGGAGAGAATGGAGTGGACTGCAGACCAAGTGGTGTCCATGAAGAAGGCATTCAGTGAGGATAATTTGGAGGAGAAGCACTTTATAGATTTTGTTGTCATTTTTCAGCCAGGGCAGTTTCACTCTTGGGTGGAGGACTTCCAGTCTGTGAGTGTAAGCAGCAGCAACTACTATGCACTATGGAAAAAGCTTATGATCAATGGATTACGGATCCGTACTGCCAGCATAGAGAATACAGTGGACATCGGGACAACTTATGTAAGTTTGTTATATGAGATTTTCATGAAAAAGTGTTATGTTTTGCCAATTAGTGAATTTCTATCAATTGATGCATGCCACATTTGTCTGTTGTGACTCACAATAGACAATGATTTTGCAGTCAGAAAATGTAACCTGTAGTGTTGCACTTTGTCAAATTCAACCCATATACAAGCGATCCAATTCAGGAATTGAATATGGTCAATAATCACCAACAAATTGACCCTGCTGGGCTTTTAAGGGCTAACTTACCTGATTACTCCTTGCCCCCGATGCAGCCTTCTGGTGCAGTGACACATCCACTAACACAATAGATTAGTGACGTCGATGGGAAGTGAAATGGCAGCAGGAGAGATGAGCTGGCATGGGATCCAGAAGTGAGAAAACGCCAGTAGCAAGGAGGTGGCGTCCGAGTGGCTGCAACGGGAGCAAGGAGGTGATAATGGACCGCATTAGTGGGGTCGCAAAAGAAGCGCCGGGGAATCGTAAGTTAATCCTTAAAAGCCATTAAGAAACCTAACACTATAACCAATATAGGGCAAAGGATAGTGTTGTAGATGATGTCCAGGTTACGGCTGGAGAAATGTATTTTTCACAAATGAACCAGTTTTAAAACAAGCATATCCTTATTTGAGATATACTTGTGGCCTGCTATATATTTCCCCTGCTTTATACAAATTAACACAAAATAGTCTCTCTGGTCCCCCTCTGTAGTAAGCTACCAGAATGTCAATGCCTGACCAATAAAAGATCCGGAAACACGGCTAGGAATATCAGCCATACCAGACACACCTCTGTAGACAGCTGTAAGTCAGTAGGTCAGATGTGGAGTTACAGTGTACTTGTAGGTGGTGCTTAAAAATGGAGAACTAGTTTGAATATTTTTTCCCACAAGGCATTGCTTTTAAGGTTTTCTTGACACTGAGTCTTTCAATTTCCACTGTGAATGTAGGTGTAGTCCTCCTATGATGGATGCTACTTAACATCAAGCTTAACGGAATAGCATAGCGCTCTGTGCTATCTCATCCAGGAAACTATGATAAACAGGAATTGGAAGTAAAGAAAAAGGCGCTTCACCCTTGCATCGGTTTACCTAGTCCGGCAATCTTTTCTGGGCGTCATTCCAAAGCGTGGTTAATGAATGAGCTCAGAAGATGAAGATGATGTCTATGCAGCACAATACATAGACATGGCTAATGTGCTGAAGCACGCCGCTCTAAAACCACCCTATACACTAATAGGAAATGTATCTCAGACATGTAGCGGGGAATTTACTAAATTTCATTTGCTGAACTTTAGCTCAGGAATGTTGGCGTAAGATGCAACAAATTTGTTAGCCTGTTTGTGGGCAAGAAACTGTACACCAGGTATGTGCCAAATTTCTAGCGTAAATAGTAATAATGCTGCCAGACGCAGGAGGCTACACCTCTGATGAACCCCACTAAATTATGTTTTTTTGAGAAGTGTTGAAAATGGAGCTAAAATGGCAAAAAAATGTATTTAAAACTTTTGTTACCTCCACTAGTTCTTAAAAAAAAATTGGCAACGATCATTGTTAAAGAACTTGAGAAATCTGTAAATGGGACATTGTCCCTCCTATTCTGATTGGTCAATTCTCCTCCATAGGTTATAATGGGTCATTGTCGCTCCTATTCTGATTGGCTGGTTTGTGCCGACCAATGAGAATAGCTTACCTAATTTGAATTACTGTATTTCCCGGCAATTCTCTCTATTGCAATTCCCTATGTAGCGCCGGTCTCGGGCGACAAACGCGTGTTCGGGGATTTTAACTGCTTTATTGTAAAAGAAGGGTTCCGCTCTTATCTGATAATGTTTTACATTTAATAAAAATAATTTTTTTATTAATACTTCATGCCGCACGGCGCTGAGATTTCAGAGTGCCCATCTCTCCATAGACTACAATGGGAGAAGTAGCTCGCGCTCTGATTGGCTGGCATAGCCAAGCTACCGCTAGCTCAGCCAATCAGCTCTTTTCTGTCTTTTTACTGTATTTTGAACTGTCCCGCCTTTGATTTTGATTGGTCCAAACTTCTCCATAGGATATAATGGGACTTTGTCGCTCCTATTCTGATTGGCTAATACTCCTTCATAGGTTAGAATGGGCCACTGTCGCTCCTATTCTGAATGGTCCAAACTTCTCCATAGGATATAATGGGTCTTTGTCGCTCCTATTCTGATTGGTCATTAGTTCTCCATAGGTTTTAATGGGTCTCTGTCGCTCCTATTCTGATTGGCTGAGCTAGCCAAGCCCCCGCTAGCTCAGCCAATCAGCTTTTTTCACCATTTTTACTGTATTTTGAACTATCCCGCCGTGGATTCTGATTGGTCATTCCTTCCCCATAGGTTTTAATGGTTCACTGTCGCTCCTATTCTGATTGGCCGGTTTATGCCGACCTATGAGAATAGGTTTCAGAATTTTAATTACTGTATTTCCTGGCAATTTACAATATCATAATTCTTGATATTGCGGCGTTCTAGAGTTTAGGAAAGTGATATTTTTTTTAATTATGTTTATTTTTTACGTTCAGCTCTTTTCTGACACTGTTTTCCGCCTTTATAAAGGCGATTTTTTTCGGATTCATACTCCTGCTGCACGGAGCGGAGCGCCGAGATTTCTGTCGCAATCTTCTATCTGCTTCCTCGCATGTTCCGATCCTGCTTCACTTCGCCTCCGTCGGAGGATTTAGACCAAAATAAACTAGGTCTGCCTGTCGGAGCTGCAGAGCGCTGCATTGCGCCTCGCTTTGCCGACTCGCCATCGTACATGCCTCGGAGTTTTCAAGCGCGCCGCATCCCGCCCCGGAACGCCTACCCCGCGCCCATTGCCCGCCCCTTCATGCGGGGCGCAGCTGAAAGTGGCGAACGCTGCGCCTAACACTGAATCCCCGCGTCCGACAGCGGGATTCGGGCTGGGAGGCGCAGTATACGCCAAAAACAGGCGGAAAGCCCGATCATACATGTCGCCCATATTGTTCTGAGAACACAGCCACTTTTTTTCCCTATGTAGATGGTGGATACTTCAGCACTAGGCCACTCATATAATCCAAGTCCTCAATACCTTCAAAATGTCCACAGCTTTTTACAAATCAAATCTCTAAGGCCCCTGTGACACGGAGAGATATATACCCCTGATAGATGCCACAAAGTGCTGTCCTTTGTCTGTAGGATTGTCTTGTAAGAAAGGTAACCCAGCCCAATGGAGAACAAAAGAATAATGGGAGTCCAGGAGCTGCTTATAGCAAATGTGAAAAGAGCCCAACATGAGTTTATCATCTGGATGTAGGATGTGAATAATATCTCAGGCTGGAGATGACTGCTGATCAGCCGCATCTCTGCTTCACTGCTGGCCGCACGGTCCCCCACCAGCTTTCAGCTCAACAAGTCACGACGTGTTGGGGCAGAATTTACTATTTTTTTATGTTTTTGTACTCGGAATTGGTGCTCACAAGCTATAATCGTATCACAGAATATTTCTGACAAAAATGTAACTTCCTTTAAATGTATTAGTGAAATATATACATTAGGAGCTAAACTGCAGCATTTTTATCACTTGCCAAAGATGTATTAGGTTTTGTCCAAAGAACGCCTCCAAGAACATCATCAACTACAAGAAGTCCTTCAAGAGGACTACCACCTTCTCCAGAACCACCACAAGTCAGACCACCATTTCCATTAACTAAATTACCCACATCCCTTGTCTGTTCAAGGAAGCAAATATTTTAATTAGGACTAAAAGATACAAAAAGTCTTGGTTTATAGAATTATACTGTGTAGTAATCATTATCTAATGAAAAGCCAAGACTGTCTAATAACCTATGTTTCCATTTATAAGCCTTTTAGATAGGAACCTTTCCATTCTCTGCAAGTGGTAGAGGGTAGTAAGGACAGAATAGTATGGGGACAGGTTCGCTCTCCTATGTAAGGACAGTATAGTTTGAGGACTGGTCTCTCCTATGTAAGGACAGTATAGTATGAGGACAGGTCTCTCCTATGTATGGACAGTATAGCAAGAGGACAGGTCTCTCTTATGTAAGGACAGTATAGCATGAGGGCATGTCCGTTCTCCTATGTAAGGACAGTATAGTATCAGGACAGGTCCGCTCTCCTATGTAAGGGCAGTATAGTATGAGGACAGGTCCCCTCTCCTATGTAAGGGCAGTATAGTATGAGGACAGGTCCCCTCTCCTATGTAAGGGCAGTATAGTATGAGGACAGGTCTGCTCTCCTATGTAAGGGCAGTATAGTATAAGGACAAGTCCGCTCTCCTATGTAAGAACAGTAAAGTATGGGGACAGGTCCACTCTCCTATGTAAGGACAGTATAGTATGAGGACAGGTCCGCTCTCCTATGTAAGGACAGTATAGTATGAGGACAGGTCCGCTCTCCTATGTAAGGACAGTATAGTATGAGGGCAGGTCCGCTCTCCTATGTAAGGACAGTATAGTATGAGGACAGGTCCGCTCTCCTATGTAAGGACAGTATAGTATGAGGACAGGTCCGCTCTCCTATGTAAGGACAGTATAGTATGAGGACAGGTCCCCTCTCCTATGTAAGGACAGTATAGTATGAGGACAGGTCCGCTCTCCTATGTAAGGACAGTATAGTATGAGGACAGGTCCCCTCTCCTATGTAAGGACAGTATAGTATGAGGACAGGTCCCCTCTCCTATGTAAGGACCATGATCAAGGGCTGGGATGTTAAGCCTGAAACGCGTCGGTTTTAACTGCACTGTTGTACCATCTGCACTGATGCATTCTTAATAAATTTTCATATACGCTGAAGAGGACCGCTGGATCCATTTTTTCAGTTTTGAAGTTGTACTGTGAAGGGCTCGCTGCCGGGAGCCAGGATAACGTGCGGTCCACAGCTGATTCACTGCAATAGGAGCTGAACTTACAGCCACAGGTGCAAGGAGAACAATTGGTTTGGTCAGCTACACTTCACTTTTTACTTACTATTAAGGACAGTATAGTATGAGGACAGGTCCATTCGCCTATGTATGGACAGTCTAGTATGAGGACAAGTCCATTCTTCTATGTAAGGACAGTATAGTATGAGGACAGGTCCATTCGCCTATGTAAGGACAGTATAGTATGAGGACAAGTCCATTCTTCTATGTAAGGACAGTATAGTATGAGGACAGGTCCATTCTCCTATGTAAGGACAGTATAGTATGAGGACAGGTATCTCCTATTTAAGGACAGTATAGTATGAGGACAGGTATCATATGTAAGGACAGTATAGTATGAGGACAGGTCCGCTCTCCTATGTAAGGACAGTATAGTATGAGGACAGGTCCGCTCTCCTATGTAAGGACAGTATAGTATGAGGACAGGTCTGCTCTCCTATGTAAGGACAGTATAGTATGAGGACAGGTCCGCTCCTATGTAAGGTAGTATAGTATGAGGACAGGTCTTCTCTATGTAGGGGGGCAGTATAGCACGGGGGGACAGGTCTCTCCTATGTAAGGAAGAATAGTATGAGGAACAGGTCCGCTCTCCTATATAAGACCAGTTGGGTGAGGACAGTCCTGCTCTCCTATGTAAAGGACAATTAGAAATGAGGAAGGTCTGCTCTCCAAATGAAAGGACAATATAGTATGAGGGAAAGGTTCTGCTCTCCTATGTAAGGACAGTATGTATGGGGGACAGGTTTTGGTATCCTATGTAAGGACAGTATAGTACGGGGACAGGTCCGCACTCCTATGTAAGGACCAGGGGCGTCGCTAGGCAGATTCATTCGGAGCACGAGCCCCGAATAAATCTGCCTATGCCCCGAGTCTCGGCGGCTCCAGGCCGCTGCCGTGAGCCTGGAGCGCTCCTTAGTGCGGGCAGCGCCCGCCGATCTCTGACTGCACGGCCGTTTCACAGCGGCCGCGCGGTCCAGTCAGGGAGGAGGCAGGACGGATCGTTCCCGTTCTGTCTTCTCCCCTGTATGTACAGCGCTCACTGAGCACTGTACATACACCTCAGCGTCGCAGGGGCGTGACACGCCGCTTTCATCACCCCCCTGCGATGCTAGGATCCTCTAAGCCGGCAGCTCTGCCGGCGGAAGAGGTCCCGGGCCCCGCGAGACGGCGTAAGCAGTGTGATGACATCACGCTGCTTACACCGTTCACAAGCTGCAGGACCTGGACGCACGGACCGTTCTGAGGTTAGTAGGTTTTTTTATTTTTTTATTAGAAAGGGGGGCAAATTACTAGCGGGGGGGCATTCCTGGCTATGGGGGCATATTACTGGTATAGGGGGCATTTACTGGCAAAAAGGGGAGCATATTCGGGCTAAAGGGGGCATATTACTGGCTAAAGGGGAGATTTTTACTGGCAAAAGGGGCAATTAGTGGCAAAGGGGGCAAATTAGGGGCAAAGGGGGAGATAAAATTTTTTTTGGCAAAGGGAGCTTTTACGGGCTAAGAGGGCATATTCCCTACTAAGGAGGGCATATTACCTAGCCAAGGAGGGAAAATTTTACCGGGCAAAGGGGCTATTTTTTGGCAAAAGGGGCAATTACCTGGCTGGGAGGGCATATTACCTGGCAAGGGGGACGTCCCTGGCTAAATGAGGCAATTATGGCTACAGGGGGAAATAAACTGCCTAAAAAACCTGGCTACAGGGGCAGAAACCCCTGGCAAGAGGGCAGTCCTGGACAGAGGGCAGTAACCGGTTAGAGGGGCAAATACTTGGCTAAAGGGGGGCTATACCTGGACGGGGGAAATATTTACCTACATGGGGGAATTTACCTTTGGGAGATATAGATGGGAAGTTTGTATAAGATGGGAAATTTGAGAGAAGTGCTGATAAAATGAGGATCTAAGATTTTTTTATATTCTAAAGGAAGAGTTCTGGATGGTAAAGTCATCATACGTTTTGGCCGGGATGGAGAAGAAGGAAAAGAGAACAATCTTCGAGAGCTCCGAAAGTCACAAAATGTAACGCAGTTTAATCATTTTTAAATTTCTGCTGAGCCTACATACAACTAGTATCCCATTAGGGTACTTATGGCGGGTGGTATATGTACAGCTGATATCATTGTTTTGGGTCGTTTTGGGGTCAGGGACGGGAAATTATTTGAACCTTAAAGGGGTTGTTCCAGAAGCATTTTGAAAATGTAGGGACCAAAAATCTAAGGTGTACCCCCCTTTGGGTTTTACCATTACAACGTGTTTTGGTTTTAGAAACGGCGGGGATTACTTTGTTAGAAAAGGGAGTTTGTTTACTGGTCGGGAAGATTCTGTCTCACCCGGGGTGCAGACGAGAACGCACATGCAAATGAAAGGCAGGCCCAATTTATGCCTCTCCCTGCGCGCTCCCAATACACACATCCCTGTGCATTCCCAGGACCTCTTCACGCCTTCATTTATCCCTTTCTCTCTGCGACCGAGCGGACAGAATGCTTCCCCGACCAGTAAAAAATCCGTTGCAAAGCACAATAATCCAGCCCGTTCCTAAAACCATAGCACTTTGCTAATGGTAACCCAAGGGCTACATCCTTAGTTTTTTTGGTCCCTAATTTTCAACAGATCTTCGCAGGAGAAACCCCTTTAAGTAGAAAGTTTTGGGTCTTGTTTTTGTTTTTTTTTTTTATAACATTTGTCTGGTATTTTTGCTCCATGTATAGGTTATTTTTTGGTGACTGCCGTAAAACCTAGGTGAGAGTTTTAAAAAGCAAATTTGTCAGGCCGATTTCATTTTTCGTGACTGCTGGGGGATAACGGGATTAGGGAATGTGCAGAAAAATAGTACGGGAACGAATTTTTTCTCTGTAAAATACATCCAAGTTCACAATGTGGATGAAAAATCCCGTGTGACCCACCCTACTGAGAAAAACTTAAGGGGCCAGCCCCGGAGTTTTGGGCCCTAGACGCCCGGGGTTGGCAAAAAGTATGGGGACGGGTCTGTTTTAAGAAGGACAGTATAGTTGAGCACAGGTCCGCTCTGCTAGTAAGGACTTATATGAGGACGGTTCCGCTCGCATTAAGGCAGATAGTATGAGGAAAAGGCCCCTCTGCAGGAAGGACAGTATAGTAGGGGACAGGTCCGCTTCCTTTTGTAAGGACAGTATAGTTGAGGACGGCCGCTCTCCTAGTAAGGACAGATAGTATGAGGACAGGTCCACTCCCTATTAAGGACAGTATAGTATGAGGACGGTCCGCTTCTCCTAAAGGACAGTATGATGAGGACAGGTCTCTCCTAGTAAGGACAGTATATATGGGGACAGGCCGCCTCCTATTACGGACATTTAAAGTAGGGAGGACGGTCCGTCTGCATTAAGGACTTTTAAAGTATAGGCGGTCTTCCTTTAAGGACATTTAGAAAGAGGGGGTCCCCTTGAAAAGGACAGTATAGGAGGACGGGCCTTCCTATAAAAGGACAATAGAATGAGGAAGCTGCTTCCGTAAAAGGACAGTATCATGTTTTGCGAGATGTTGATTTTTTGACCATACGATTTAACCAGGGGGGGTTTCAGACAATTTTTATTAATTCTATTTCCAGTTTTAGTATCTTCTATAACCGAAAATAAACATATCACCACTCCATTGTTTATTTCCTACAACGTCACTGTTGAGAGGTTTCTGTAATATAGGTTAATAAAAAAATTTTTATTTTTTTAAATTTATAATACATTTGCTGGGACAAAATGTTAGGGCATAAAGTATAACAAATGACGATAAAAAATCAAATATAACAACATACACAATTTTCTTCATCATTTTTTAAATGTTCTCCCTAGAAAAATCGTAATTTAGGTTAAAGATGACAGTGCATCCCAAATGGGACTAGATTGACAAAATAATTCATGAAATACAAACAAGCCCCCCCCTTGGGGAAATTGTTATCCTAAATATGGACCCAAAAAAAAGAATTTCCTCGTTTTAAGGGAGGTCAGTCAATCCTCTATAAGAATCCGGCCCCTAAAATATAAAGGACCGGGTCTGGAATCGAAAAATAGATGGTTGACCCCTAAGGATAGGTCATTGGTCCAAACCTTGGGGGGGTTTCCTGGTGTTTTAAGTTTAATCAAATTGGGCGAATCAAAGGGAACCCCCAAAAAATGGCGAGAATTTTGTGGAATAACTCATTGCGGAAGGACCAGGGAACGTAAAAATAGTTGTGAAACAGGGTTCACAATTCAATCAAACTGCGCAAATAAAAACGCGGTGCCCCAAAGGGTAGCCGCACTCCTCATTCCTGAGCATGGGGGGTTTTAACCAGTCAACCCCCATTGCAGTCAAGGGGAAAACAGAAAGAAAAGACTCAGGGGGAAAAGGGGCACAAAGATGGGCATCCTTTAGTGTTTTATCACCTCGGGAAACAAATAGGCAACATTTGGAATTTTATAATGTGGGAAAAAAGTGGCTTTTTTGTTACGGGGAAATTAATGGTTATACGGATTTTCCATGGTACGGAGTGGCAGAATCTTTCCCAAGCATCGGGGGTTTCCCCAGCCAACTTCCATCTCACAGCCCACAAGTTTCTTTTAAAAAAGAGGGCAAAAGACCATTATTATTGGAATCTCGTTTTTGTTCTTTTTAACTAGGTACGGGTAATAGGGAACCCTTGCATACACCCCGGGGATTCATGTGTTCAGATAATAAGGATATGTTAAGACCAAAAACAGCTAAAAGGGGCCAAATTTTAAAGTTATTTTTTTAAACCCATCGTCTGAAAAATGTATGTGAGGCCGATGGCAAAAAGTCATGTGGCAAAAGTAATCCATCAGGTTGGATTTTTTCAAGTTGTTTTTTTTTTTAAAAAATTATTTTAAATTTTTTTTAAATTTTTATTTTTTTTTTTTTATAAAATTTTTTTTTTTAATTTTTTTATTTTTAATTTTTTTTAAATTTTTTTTTAAAAATTTTTTATTTTTTAGTGTTGTTGAGCCATGATTGTGCACAAAAAGGTGGCAGGTGACATTTGCACCCAGCTGCCATTTCTGCTGTGGGCTTACAGCCCCCCCTGACAAATGGCGATGTCATAAAGATAATTTTAAAATTGGTTGTTTAAAAAAAAAAAAATTTTCTTACCCAAAAATTCATCACTCCAGTTCATCGTTTCTGTCTTAAAGAAACGTTAAAAGAAAAAAAACACATGCAATTAAAACAATGTTGTAAATTCACTTATGAAAATGTCTCGGGGGGAGCAGCTCTCTTTTGTGGCTTCCTTCAGGTCGGCGGGACCACCCCTTCAGTTTGACTAAGACCAAAGCATTCTTTTTCAGAGGACCCGGCCGTGACACTGGGAAAAAAATACTTCGGCTATAGTCAAACCGAAGGGGGCTGGTACCAAACTTAGAATGGAAGTTTATTTTTACTCTACGTGATTCTGGGGTTTTTTCCCTTCCATGGAGGAACAAGGGGGAGATTCGAGTACAGATTTGCAGTAGGAGCGGGTTTCCCCCCCATTCTGTTGGGTACCCCGTTAAAAGGTTTTGCCTCATCCCAATTGCACAACAAAACTGGTGAGCGCTTTTTAAATTTGCGTTATTCAGATTTTAACTTTGAAGGTTTTCACGAGGAGGCCCCCCGCTCTGTTTCCGTTTTTATTTTATTTTATCTTTTTGTGGTTAGAAGGTTGGGGCCTGGGGTTGACCCCCCAATAACACTGTTCGTTTAATAGGGTCTATAGACATGATAGACCCCGAGGGAAAAACCCCCTTAAAAAACAAGACAAAAATTATAGAACCCTTCAACTTTTTAAAAACTTTCAGATGTGAACACCTTTAAAAGACCCAGGGTGGACAAGAAAGGAAAAGAACAGTAGTACTTCCTCCGGGCTCCACTGCTGCGCTCTCAAGCCTCATAGGATATTTCCCTCCCTATCTCATTTTCACAAAAACCCAATCTGACTGAACTTTCCCCTCCCCCCAAGCCGAAGCTCGGCCCCCTAGACCCCTTTTCGGCCGGACTCCTTTAAAATGGAAGGCATTTTTGCACGTTTTTCCCCCCCCTTTTTAAAACCAAACTTTTTTATTTTCCACCCACATAGACATATGAGGGTTTTTTTTTGCAGGAAAATGTAATTTTTGGTGTCATCACCCCCCTAGAATATACTTTGGAAACCGCAAAACAAAATTCTAAGTGAACAAAATGTGCCCCATGTTTGTGGTTTTTTTTTTTTTTCAATGTTTGGTATAATTGATGGGTTATTTGTATTCTCAGGTTGTTAATCTGGCAATGCCAAACATTAGGGTTTTCGTTAGTTTGAGTACGAAAAAAAAGTCCAGACATTTGGGTGACATGTATGATTTAGGTTTTAGACTTTTATTTTAACGACTTTTGAAAATAGTGTAAATGCCCCTTTTTTTATAAACCCCCGCCCCACGAAAGTCATAAATCAGGGCGTTCAGTGCTAAGACAACTTTTCTGGTCGGTAAATAAGCATAAAAGCATAAATATGTTAGCTTGTACAGTTCTATGTGCCGTGTTCCCGCCCCCCCCCCCAAAATTTTGGGCCAATTTTAAAGGTTGGGGGGCCCCTATTGCCCCCCTTTTACGGCTTTGCGGGCGATTTAAAAATATAGTGAATGGCCCCAAACTTTGGTGCATCCCCTTTATACATGTCACCTTTTTATTTTGCCAAAACCCCATGTTCTCCCCCAATAACTTTTTTATACTTCTCCCTAGGATTTAAGTGGGGTTGAAGAGGAATTTGAAGGCTGACGTGTACTTTTTATTGGTACCAGATAAAATAAGAATGGAAGACTTGTCAAAATGATGACATGAACAGTGTAATCGCAAAACTTGCGGTCTAATAACATTGACCAACGTCGAAGAATTTTTAAACTTTTATATACAACACTTAACAAACCCAACCCCCCCCCCCCCAAAATCCCAACTGCACTTTATCCCCATAGGCTCCTTTTTAGTTTTGTATTAAAGGTTATGATTGGGGGGTTTTTGTCTCCTACAAGGTTTGCTTTTTATGTTAAATGATCTTTCAAAAAAAAGTCATTTTGAAAATGTCCATTAAATGCCCACCTTTTTCCTAGATATCCTTCTTTTTGGACGCACAGCCCTCAGGTCGCTATAGCTACAGACTTTTTGATGTCCCCTGATACCCCAGGCGGGTTTGCTATAGTACGCCCCGGCTTTACTGCAACCTGTAAAAACCCAGAAACCCCCCTGAATTCAACTGAAACCAAAGAAAACAGGACTGAAGTAAGATGAATAAAAGTATGAAAAACCCCTTTAAACGCCCAAGCAAATTTTAAACACACTGCCCTAAAAAGGAAAAGAAAAAGATTTTGCCGTTATCTACTTTGCCACCCTTCAAAGAAAGAACTGAGGTCACTCCGGCCCCCATTTTTTTTCTTAAAGGATTGTCTCTTATGATTTTTCAGCCTGTCATGCCCCTGGAAAGTTGAATTGAGGGGCTGCTTTTTTGGTCTTCCTTTTCTGCCCCCTTTCCCCCCCTCCCTCAGCACACAGGCAGTCAGTAATTTCTATACAGAAAGGGGGGGGGGATTGTGCAGAGTTAACCCGGGGTGTGCCTGCCAAGGTCTTTTGCAGGAGAGGGCTGATTATGAGGTAGAGGGAATGTGAAGCTGTGTGCTAATAACAGAGAAAGGGGGATGAAATGTTCCATATCCCTCTTAGCTTACAAGTCTCCACTCCCCACAACAACAAAAACCCTTCAAAAAGCCGGGCAGCTGTAAAGTGTTTAACTCAGGATGTCCACTAATAAAGGAGAGAGGAAGTTTCACATGCCGTCGTATAGTATTGTTTTTAAAGGGAAATTCCCCCAGACACTCATGATTTTAGTAACACAAAAGGCACTGCGTCACATCTATTGTGTAAGAGCAGGAGGAAGCAGGCACACACAGGGGTTAAAAACCCGGGGAGGACAGACACAGAACCAGAGTCCCCCCCCCCTCCCTTGGGGGGGCCTCTCTTAACTGTCTTCAAAGGTGATGAGTCTACAGACCTGACACCCGTAAAATAAGGATCAACAGGGAGGTGGGTATAGAGATTTTAGAAGCTGATTTTCCCGCTAACAGGGGTAACTCAAAAAAATAGGCATTTGAATGAACATATATTGCAAAGCTGCTTGTTTTTTAAAGATCTTTTAATTAAAACCCAACTTTAGGCGAGACAACCCCCTTTTAAAAGCATAAACCCCCTCCCTTTTTTCACACTTAACCCCCCAAAAAATGGGGAAAAATAATCTCGTATAAAATTTCCATTTAAAGGGGATGTCCACCTTTATGTAAAATTTTTTACAAATGGGGTTTTTAAAAAGAGAAGGGATTTGCACCTGAACTTTTTCCCAAACAAAGCTAGAACAAACAATATGACCTTTAAAAACCCGATTGGGGAATAGTTTATTTTTTCAATAAACCTCAAGGTTTGCCTCAGAAGCAGACTGGGGGCCGTAGATGGCGTGCAGTGTTATGGGGGCAGTACACTGTTTCTGGCTTTTCAAATACTTTTATGTAGATTTTCTAGCAGTTTTTAAAATCTGCAGATATCTCTAATTGTCATGGTTCCGGCTGCTAGGGGCAACTGGCTGCATGATGTCTCCAGAGGGAAAAAAAAAGTGGGGCCCA
>JAODAL010051109.1:0-26916 GCA_025379985.1 Phyllomedusa bahiana | reverse complement strand
AGTGTATTGCCTTTTTGCGGGGAAATGTGGGCTGGCGGCGGTCTGGTGTGTACATGTATAATTACATGTGTGCCGCACCCTCCCCAGGGCCCCCGGGTTTGCATAGTTTTTTCAGAGATGTTTTTGTTGCAAAAAACATCCCTTATACTTGGGGGACATATTTTAACCTTAGGGAAAGGAAGGGTGTTTCCATTTTGGGTTTTTTGTCCCCCCACTCTCACAGGCTGTATAAGAAGGGCAGTTTGCAGGTTGGGGTTTTTTTTTTTTTTTCTCTCTGAATAATGGAGGGGTGCCCCAGTGAGAGCCTGATTGGCTCGATTGAGAGGTAAGATAGGGGGGATGCCCGATTTAAACCCACGTTGAAATCGGGGGAGTTAAAAAATGTTTGATAAAGATATGTGAACCGAGAGTCTCAAATTTTTTTCATGTATGATGTAGCATAAATGCTTTTTTAGGGTTTTCGACGTGTGTTTTCCCCTTTTGCAAAAATTCCCGCTGGCGGCGGTTGTGTGTGTCATGATAATTACATGGGGTGCCCCGCCCTGCAAGTGGCACCCGGGTTTTGATAGTTTTTTCAAGATGTTTTTGTGCAAAAACATACGTTATACTTGGTTTTTCATTGATTTTAACCTATTGGAAAGGGAAAGGGTGCTTCCCTTTTTTGGGTTTCTGTCCCCCCCACTCTCACGGCTGTCAAAGAAGGGCAGCTTTGCGGGTTTGGGTGTTTTTTTTTTCTCTTGAATAATGGGGGGTCGGTAAACCCCAGTGAGGGCCTGATTGGCCGATTGGAGGAAAAAGTAGGATGGACTGCCCGATTTGGGAACCCGTTAAAGTCGGGGGGCAGCTTAAAAACAGTTTGATCAAGTATGTAAACCCGAGGCCCCAAAGTTTTTTCATGTTGATAGATAGCATAAATGCTCTTTGGGGGATTTCGAGTAGTGTTTGTCATCATTGCACTGCACAAAACTGGCCCCTAACAGGGAAGAGTATCCGCTAGAAAGATTGCAAACCTCAGTCAACAATCTATCGCATCATAAGGAATTCAAGGGAGAGGGGGTTCCTTTTTCCCAAAAGGGCTCCAGGGCGCCCAAGAAAGACCAAAAAGGGGCCCCAGGCCCGTCGCTTAAAAATGTTTTAGCTTGGGGCTACCAGCAGTGCAGAGTTGCTCAGGAATGGAGCAGGCAGGTGTGATTTCATCTGAAAAGCACGGGAGGCAGAGCTCAGGAGAAAGGGCCTGTTGTAAAGGAGGGCACAAAAAACCCCAATTCTCTCCAGAAAAACATCAGGACGGAATGATTTCTCCCAAAAGGGTACAGGGAGTGGATGCTGAGGACTGGGGTAAAGTCATTTTCCAGATGAATCCCCTTTCAAATGTTTGGAATTCGGGAAAAACATCTTGTTGGGAAAGACAAGGGATGATCCCACCAGTCTTGTCTATCCCAAACTGTAAAGCATCCCAGAAACCATTCATGTGGGGGGTTGTTCCCCGCAAGAGAACGGCTCTCTAACAGTTTCCTAAAAACACATCCATGAAAAAAGAAGGGTACCAGAAATTTTCCCCCCCCCAAGAGCAACTTCTCCCAACCGTCCAAGAGAGTTGGTGATCAACAATCCCTTTTCCAGATGATGGAGCACCTTGCCATAAAGCAAAGGTGAAACTAAATGGCTGGGGAAAAAACATAGAGTTTTGGGTCCATGGCCGGGAAACTCCCAGTCTTAATCCCATGAGAATTTTTGGGGTCAATCATCAGAGAGGGGTTGGGACAAAAAAAAACCAAAAAAATTGTGACAAAATGCAAGCTTTTGATTGTGCAAGAATGGACTCTAAGTAGGATTTGGGCCAGAAGTTGATTGAGAGCATGCCAGGGGGAATTGCAGAGGTCCTGAAAAGAAAGGGTCAACACTGCAAATATTGACTTGCTGATTAAAACCCTTTTAACTGTCAATAAAGCTTTTGTTAATCATAAATGATTGCACTTGAATTTCTGTATGTGATAAAAACATCTGCAAACACACATAAAAACCAGAGGGCAACAGATCAGGTGAAAATAGAATATTTGTGTCATTCTCAAAACTTTTGGCCATGACTGTACAGTAAAAAGCCTCCCGTTGTTTCCAATGTAAATTGTTACTTTACTATATATATGAATTCAATGGGCTCTTAGGTCATCTTTAAACAAGGTGGATCCGCAGCAGATTTTCCACACCGGATTCAGTGGAATATACTGTAGTAGCAACAAAGATTTACGAAGCAACATTATCTTCATGCTGGCAGCGGATAGTAATAAAGACTACTATGGGAATGGGATCTGGGGAATTCCCACCCCCATGATGGGCAAGGTGAGAGTTGCAAAAACCTTTAGACTTTAGCCCCCTTTCCCTATTTTTTCTATCCAAACCCCCAAATCCAGGTGACATTGGTGGTGCACTCTAACGCCCTAGGCCTGACTGTGACAACCTTGCAAAATAATGCAGTCAACTATAAGATCACATTTAATATTTAAAGGAGGTGTTTTTTTTTTTCGTATATTGCTCCCTCTTCTCTAATTTGGATCCAGCACTGCGCTGCTCTCACTCTTCACCAGTCTTCTGTTTTCTTCAGGTCATCCGAAAGGAACGTCCCCACTGCAGCCGCTGATTGGCTGAGTAGTCACATGCTATTGACTGATATCACGGTTCAGAGCACTTCTGATGATATCAGTCAATGACACGAGATCACTACAGCCATTCAGTGGCCTCAGCAGTGACATCCCCCTCGGAAGAAGAAGAGACCAGAAGACAAGCAGAGAATGAGGATAGCCAGCGCTGCATCTGAGATGTGACTTAGGGTGAGTATATATTTTTTCTATATTTTAAAAGGACATCGATGCCCTAAAAAAAAGAAAAAAATTACCTGAACAAATCCTGTAAGGACAAGATAGATTTTTCAAAGGTGTCAACCTGTAGTTAGAATGACTTATAATCTACATGTGAGGACAACTATCTAGGTCTAAAACTCACTTTGTCGCCCACAGCAACCAATCAGAGTGCCCATCTAATTCCATATAGTGTTCTGTAAAAATGAGAAGGGTGCTCTGATTGGTTGCTATGGGCAACAAAGTGAGTTTTAGACCTAGACAGTTTTTTTTTTTTTTACTGTGGCTTTTTTGGGGTGTTTCACAATTATCTTATTATAGACCACATCTGTCCTGGACTCCAAAAAATGTATTATAAATATTTGCTAATAGCTAGACAGGACATGACTTGGTTGAGTTGACATTCCACAGTAGACCAAAACATCTCATCATCTATCATCACCAATCATGTCATCCTGGCTTTATCCCTAAATGCTATAACTTTTCTCTACATAAGCATCAGTGTTAAGCAGTAAGTTTATATCGTTCTACTGTATTTCTAACAAATACGAGTAAAACTGGAACATTGTGAACAACTGCGCCTCATGATTTTAAACTTACTTTTTTCTTAGGGTTGTCTCAGATCGGGAAAACCCCATCCCAGATAATACAAGGATTCCCAAGTTCTACCAGATTTCTTAGTTTGTTGTGTTGTGCTTGGAATAGTGTAAAGCAATGCATAACTTAGTTAACAGAAAATAGAAAAGTCCTACACTGAGCTCCAACTATAAATAGATTCACAGAAACTAACAGACCTATTTATCCTAAAACATAAATTTTAATCTACCGCATATACTCAAGTATAAGCTGACCCAAATATAAGCCGAGGCACCTACTTTTGCCACAAAAAACGTATTGACTCGAGTATAAGCCTAGGGTGGAAAATGCAGCGGCCACTGGTAAATTTCAAAAATAAAAATTAAATTTTTTTATTGGGTTTTTTTTTTTTTTTGTTGTGTTTTTTTTTTTTTTTTTTTTTTTTTTTTATAAACCTTTGCCTTAATAACTTTCTTACCTCCCTAAAGAGGGGACATATGCTGCCTATACCGCTATGGGGGACATATACCTGTCTATGAGGGGACATATACTTGCCTATTACTGCCTATACCTGACTATGACAGGACATATACCTGCCTATAACTGCCTATACCTTCCTATATCTGCCTATGAAGGGACATAAACCTGCCTATAACTGCCTATGGGGGGACATATACCCGAGCAAGAGTCAGTAGACTTGAAACGCGTCTGTTGTTATCACCTAGGGTCAGTTGCTAGTTTGCCGTGCGTTACTGTGGTATTTTAACTTTGGCAAGAATAAAGTTCTGTTTTCACTTACGGACCGAAGTATCCTCTGCGGCGTTTGTTTACTGCACACGTCACCGGATATCCTTCTTCTAGCATATGTTCACCATAGGCAGTTATAGGCAGGTATATGCTCCCCCATGGGCAGTTATAGGCAGGTATATGTCCCCCATAGGCAGGTATAGGCAGGGTTTGTTAAAAAATAAAAAATACAAGTACTTACCTCTCTCCCCTGCTGCTCTGAGGTGCTCCATCTTCTTGGCACAGGCAGTGTGATGTCATTAGGCCATGCAGGCAGCGTGATGACACAGCACGCTGCCTGTGCCGGAAACTCCAGAGGGGGCCGCAAGTGGACTTCCGGTGTCCTATTGCAGAGCAGGGAGCGCTCGCTCAAATATCCCACCACTAGGGAAACAATTAGACTGCACATTAAATTGATACCTGTTCACACAGTATGCAGAAAAGCCACAGTATAATACATGGGGAGATTGCACAAATGCAAAAATACAGATAAGACAACCACTTACACACCTTCAATATATGAGGGGGGTGGTTGCTGGTATTATAATTGCATATAGATATCGCATATAGATATCCCCTTATCTATATGCAATTATAATACCAGCAACCACCCCCCTCATATATTGAAGGTGTGTGAGTGGTTGTCTTATCGGTATTTTTGCATTTGTGCAATCTCACCATGTATTATACTGTGGATTTTCTGCATACTGTGTGAACAGGTATCAATTTATTGTGCAGTCTAATTGTTCCCCTAGTGGTGGGGTATGTGAGCTACTGCTCAGCAATCAGCTGCACCTGTTTATCTTTCCAAGTACATAGGGGCCAGTGTTGCTCTTTTACTATGTTTAGTTTCAGTCCAGCCTTTGAGCTGTGAGTATGGCCTTGTTTCTGTGTTTTTTGAGTAATTAATGTCCCATTTTCTATGTGGTTTTTCTTTCCTTTGTTCTAGATGGCAAAACCATTTGATCTTTGTCAGGATGCCCTCTTTCTGCTATGTACCACACTGCTAACTTCTCACCTGTAACACTTTGCATCCTATGCCCAGTATTAGTTTCTAACTCACTGCCACTCAGTTGTCTATGTAAATTCTATAAGGCAGTGCACCTCTAACCCATCTCTAAAATCGTATCCATAATACATTGTAAAGCACAATTTGTCAAATGTTTAAAATAGATAGATAGATAGATAGATAGATAGACCGACCGATAGATAGATAGATAGATATAAGAAAGAATGATAGATAGATAAAAAGCATACCTCCCAACTTTTTAGAGATTGCAAATAGTGACACATCAGGTCATGCCTCCAACCACACCAGAACAAATGACAACACACTATGAACCATATCACCACCACATAGTGAGTGAAAAATACCACCACACCATGACCACATCTTACCACCACAGAGTGACTGAATAATACCGTCATACTGTTCCAGAATATAAACCATTACCAATATTCCTGCCATGCAGTGACTGTATTATTATTATTATTATTTATTTTTAAGCGCCCTTGGTTCCAGAGCGCTGTACATTCAGGTTTCATACATAATATAGGTCAAACAAGTACAAAGGTGACAAATTACTAACTAACAATTGGTACAGAAGGAGAGAGGTCCCCTGCCGTGAGGGCTTACAGTCTACAAGGAAGGTGGTAAGAACAGAAGGTGAGGGGCAGAAATTATTTTGGATAGTGTAGTGACAGTAGGGTTATTGTTGGTTATAGGCAATCTTGGAGAGAAGGGTTTTCAGGTTGCTTTTGAGGCTGGTGAGAGTGGGGGAGAGTCAGGTGTTGGGGCAGTGAGTTCCAGAGTATGGGGGACGCACGGGAGAAGTCTTGGAGACGGTTATGTGAGGAGTTGACACGGGGAGAGCGGAGAAGAAGGTCCTGTGAGGAGCGGAGATTGCGTGAGGGGAGATATCTGGAGACTAAGGCAGATATGTATGGAGGGGAGAGGTTATGGAGAGCCTTGTAGGTCAAGGTTATTAACTTGAACTGGATCGCTGGGCAATGGGAAAGCCAGTGAAGGGTTTGACAGAGGGGAGAGGCAGGGGAGTAGCGAGGAGAGAGGTGATAAGACGGGCAGCAGAGTTAAGGATGGATTGGAGGGTGCTAGCTGGGAGGCCGCAGAGAAATATGTTGCAGTAGTCTAGGCATGAGATGACGAGGGCATGGACCAGCATTTTTGTGCTTTCGAAGTTAAGGAATGAACGGATGCGAGAGATGTTTTTCAGGTGGAGGCGGCAGGGGCGGAGGTGAGGGGGTTGGATGTGCGGCTTGAAGGACAGATTGGAGTCAAGGGTTATCCCAAGGGGAGCAGACTTGTGGAGCTGGTGAGAGAGTGAAGCCATTGACTGTGATAGAGAGATCAGGTGGAGGGATGGAGTGGGACGGTGGGAAGATGAAGAATTCAGTTTTCTCCATGTTTAGTTTTAAGAGACGGGAGGAGAAGAAGGAGGAAATGGACGACAGACAGTCAGGGATCTGGGAGAGAAGAGAAGTGACATCTGGGCCGGAGATGTAGAGTTGGGTATTGTCAGCATACAGGTGGTAATGAAAGCCATGTGATGCTATTAGTTGACCCAGACCAATAGTGTAGATAGAAAAGAGTAGTGGGCCCAGGACAGACCCCTGGGGGACACCAACAGAGAGCGGGCAAGAGGAGGAGCCGGTGCGTGAGTGAGAGACGCTGAATGTCCGATCAGTGAGGTAGGAGGAGATCCAGGAAAGGGCCAAGTCCGTGATGCCGAGGGAGGAGAGGAATTGTATGAGGAGTGAGTGGTCGACAGTGTCAAAGGCAGAGGAAAGGTCTAAGAGGAGAAGCACAGAGTAGTGGCGTGAGGCTTTGGCAGTTGCTAGGTTGTTTGTGACTTTGGTTAGGGCGGTTTCTGTAGAGTGGTGGGGTCGGAAGCCTGATTGGAGCGGGTCAAGGAGAGAGTTGGTGGAGAGATGGGAGGAAAGTTGAAGATAGACGTGTTGCTCTAGGAGTTTAGAGGCGAATGGAAGCAGTGAGATGGGGCGATAGTTGGACAGACAAGAGGGGTCAAGAGATGGTTTCTTGAGGATGGGTGTGATGGTCGCATGTTTAAAGGCGGATGGGGGTAGATACCAGTTGTACACAGGCGCTGCACACATATAAGTGATTACATTGCAGTTACATTTAGTGACGCACAGGTGACGCCTTCTCTGATGGGATTTGTTCTCTTTTCCTTTCTCCATTCATTTCAGATTGCCAAAATTACTTTTCCCGGCCATGCTGCGTCCCTGCAGAATTAACCACACAAACATCTTAGACTCACTTTTCTAGCACTCCTTTAGCTGTACAAACTCGAAATGGGGTGAAAGGCGGAGAAGGGAGGGGGGCGTATGGCGTGGTAGACGCTGGTGAGAGGGTCATAGAGTTGGGTGGAGGTTGTATTTTCTGTTAACACTATCACTAGTCGCAGGGGTAAAGAGGAGGTACAGCCACAGTTTACAGACACAATCTCCTGGGAGGAGACAGAGAACCAACCACCCAGAGATTGTGGTGCAGCTATGGCCTGTACTCCATCCCTTGCACAACCAGATTATCAGTCACAGTCATGACCTTTAGGGGTGCAGGGGATGGAGTTTAAAAGTAATATTATCGAATTCGTCGGACTATGTCGGACCAGCGTTGCATCTATTTCTTTAATAAAATCGTCAGCGAGGGCTGGTGTCGGGGGTGTTTATTTAAATAAATTGTTTATCTTTTCTTTTTGTGTTTTATTTAACATTTTATTCCAGTGTTAGTAATGGAAGATCTGACAGATGCCTCTGTATTACTAGCGCTGGAGCTTGGTGTCAGCCTGTGATATTTTTTGTCACCACAAGACTGACACTAACGCCATGTCCCTATTAGCCCAGTACCCAATGCACCAGGGATACTGGGAAGAGAAAGGTTACTGTCAGAAGGGGGATCATCTAATGTGATATTCCGTTTCTGGAGTTCCTGGGGGGACAGCGTTCCCATATCGGGACTGTCCTGCTGAAATCGGGGCAGTTGGGAGGTATGAGATAGGTAGATGTAATAGACAGACAGCTAGCTAGAGAGACTAATAATAAACGATAGATAGATAATATGGATAGAATACTAGCAGGTGAAAGACAGATTGATAAAAGACAGAAAGATAAAACAGATGATAGAAAGATAGATACACAGACAGATGGACAGATAGTTAGAAAGATAAATATTTGGATAGATAGATAGATAGATAGATAGATATGAGATATCTATGGTATATATAGTAAGATAGCTAGCTAGCAAGATAAATATGATTATGAGTTATGGGAAAGATAGATTATATAGATAGACAAATAAAAATAGATAGATTAATAATAAGTGATAGATAGATAGATAGATAAAAGACATGAATCAATAGATATATAAATACACAGATAGAAAGACAGAGTGACAGAGATAGATGGTAGATATATAGATATGTGATAGAAAGATATGAAAGAAAGAATGAACGAGAGAGAAAGAAAAAGAACCATAATTAGACAATAATAGAATAATAGATGATAGATATTATAGACAAATAAAAGATGATAAATTGATAGACAGATATATAGATATAAAAATACAAAGATAAATAGACCTTTTTGTTTTTCTTCGATGTAACTTCAGTTTTAATTCTTCCCTTGTACTGCTGGGCCAATGTCTTTGTTTGTCTTCTCAGGATACTGTGCTCAAAGAGTATGAAACACAAAAAATTAAAAACTAATAAAGATTAAACCGTGTGTTTCCTCCGATCCAGGCTGATTTAAATAGAGCAAATAAGCAAGGACTGGAGAAAGGAAGAAAGCTTTAAAAGTGCTTTTTTCAAGGTCAGACACGATATACCTTATAATTCCAGAGATTGAAGGCTTTGAAGTCATTATACACAACTCCTTAATCCATTTAATAAAGACTTCTGGAAATACATCTCTAGTCTGTGTTTGCTGAGGAAATCCCCGGATATGGAGTAGAATATATTTTTTGCTGGCGGGCAGGTTATTTTTTTCTTCATATTTTCTACATAGAGGTATGTAAAACCAGTGGAGAGAGGGAGGTTGTGATCCTTCTGGATGAAGCCCTAGTAAAACCACATCTAGGATACCGGGTTCCGATTTGGAGACCTCACCTACAAAAAAAAACATTGACAGAACAGATGGGTAGAAAGATGGACTACAAAATAGTGGAAGATCTTAAGCACAAAAAGTCTGGAGAAAAATGGAAACAGAGGGGACTTGATGCAAACCTTTAAATATATAAAAGGTTCAAATAAGGCTCAGAGCAGAAGTTTTTAAATTAACCATGTGTTCTTTTTTGTCATCTTCTTTACTCTATGATTTACCATGAATTTGTTACCTTCCTACTGTTAGAGTTTGGTCCATGAGTCTATGGGTTACCTTCTTTCTGTGCTTATCTGCAGAACAAGAAGGTTGAATAAGATATGAACATGTATAAATAAACTATCACAGAAACTGAAAAACTCCCTAGAACTCTAATCCTGACAGTTTAACCCCCATAGTCAATTACCAAAGTGCTTGACAGAGGGAGGGACTACCCTCTGGCTTTTAACATCCCACAGATCTATCGCGGATGTCAATAGGTTACCATACCGGAGGGGGCATGGCCTAGCAGGTTTCCTGTCAGTGTAGAAATGACAGGCAATACTGCTTTGGAATACTAAGTATGATATAAGCGATCTAAGAAGGAAAAAATAAATAAAATTATATATAATTATTTTTCCATCCTCAAAAATACTAAAAATTAGAAAATACACAGATGAGTCACATTATTATAACAGCTTATACCCAGAGTAACCGCTGTGTGCAGAAGGGACAGCCGGGAGACGGGGTGGGAGTAACTCAGTAAGGTCCTGGTAGGTTGCTACAGAGATATGGAGCCATGCTGACTGCATCCCACACCTGCTGGAGGGTTGGTGGGAAGGATCCACATGGATGAGTGGACCAGAAAATGCCGTGAAAACATTTTCCAGACCATAATGCTGCCACAACCAGCTTGTGTTCTTCCAGCATTGGTTGCAAGTTCTTGGCAATTAGAATAACACAGTCTCGGCACTGCTGCTCCGCACTATTCCTCCATAATCAGTGACCCACGTGAACCTTGTTATTTATGAATGACTCTGTGGTGCTCAGTGAACAAACAGATAGACATCAATCACTCGAACTAGGATAAAGAATAGAATTCACGGCACTCACCACATCCTTAAAAGTCCTTCTTTATTGCGGCAATAACTCCATGTGGAGGGACAAACACTGGATACACAGTAGCTTAGCAGGCGACGGCCGTTTCACGTTCACACACCTTCGCCTGCTAAGCTACTGTGTATCCAGTGTTTGTCCCTCCACATGGAGTTATTGCCGTAATAAAAAGGACTTTTAAGGACGTGGTGAGTGCCGTGAATTCCATTCTTTATCCTAGTTCGATTGGTTGCAAGTTGTTTGCTCTCTGATTTGTTTCACCTGACACATCAATGCAATGACACCCGTCAGTTTCAGAGCCCTATACGCAGTTAGGTTGATTAAGCTTTTATTTTGATTCATTTTGTCAGTGAACTGTTCCACTGTAGCATGTCGCCTGCCCTCGCACATCTTGATAGCCTATGTTCGCCTCTCATGTTAATGGCTGGTGGTGCTCTGCATTTTTCACATCCATTTTTCACAATGGTGCTATACACTCACCGGCCACTTTATTAGGTACACCATGCTAGTAACGGGTTGGACCCCCTTTTGCCTTCAGAACTGCCTCAATTCTTCGTGGCATAGATTCAACAAGGTGTTGCAACGATGCTCAATTGGTACCAAGGGGCCCAAAGAGTGCCAAGAAAATATTCCCCACACCATGACACCACCACCACCAGCCTGAACCGTTGATACAAGGCAGGATGGATCCATGCTTTCATGTTGTTGACGCCAACTTCTGACCCTACCATCCGAATGTCGCAGCAGAAATCGAGACTCATCAGACCAGGCAACGTTTTTCCAATCTTCTACTGTCCAATTTCGATGAGCTTAGGCAAATTGGAGCCTCAGTTTCCTGTTCTTAGCTGAAAGGAGTGGCACCCGGTGTGGTCTTCTGCTGCTGTAGCCCATCTGCCTCAAAGTTCGCTGTACTGTGCGTTCAGAGATGCTCTTCTGCCTACCTTGGTTGTAACGGGTGGCTATTTGAGTCACTGTTGCCTTTCTATCAGCTTGAACCAGTCTGCCCATTCTCCTTTGACCTCTGGCATCAACAAGGCATTTCCGCCCACAGGACTGCCGCTCACTGGATGTTTTTTCTTTTTGGACCATTCTCTGTAAACCCTAGAGATGGTTGTGCGTGAAAATCCCAGGAGATCAGCAGTTTCTGAAATACTCAGACCAGCCCTTCTGGCACCAACAACCATGCCACATTCAAAGGCACTCAAATCACCTTTCTTCCCCATACTGATGCTCGGTTTGAACTGCAGGAGATTGTCTTGACCATGTCTACATGCCTAAATGCACTGAGTTGCCGCCATGTGATTGGCTGATTAGAAATTAAGTGTTAACGAGCAGTTGGACAGGTGTACCTAATAAAGTGGCCGGTGAGTGTATATTTAACTCATGATACACTTTCAGCACAGCAGTTATCGAACAGCTCACGAACAGTGAAGTCTGCACAGTTTCAGAAATACTGCCACCCTTGGTCCTAAAGTCAATAATCGTCTCTTTTTGCAACTCTGTTAAATCACCCCAAACCAGCTCCCCACACGTGAACTATGTGCTGCCAAAGTTGAAAATAGGAAAGTAATCATAATAATGTGACCGGCATGTGTAATATGTACCTCAAAATGGTATCAATAAAATCTACAACTTACTCTGCAAAAAAAGAAGCACTCATACAGATACATCAACTGGGGAAAAAAAAGTAGTAGTTCTTAGACTATGGTATCTCAAAAATTACCTTTTTTCCAGAGTCTTGATATTCAGCATGTAAGTCTGTTTTCCCCTACTTCCCTGTCAGCAGCACAGTTATGAGGATCTCTTTGCCCTGCGGACTGATTGGGAAGATGGAACTTTTAATGAAAAAATCCATAATAATTAAGACCCGAAATTCTACTTACTTGAGTTATTTTGGAATACGAAGGCTACTCACGAAGAATATGGGATGTCAATATTGGTGATGAGATCGGATAGCATGGCCGTCACTGATAGACTGTAGCCCAGGCAACCACAGGTATCATAAAAAGGAGATGTCGCAAAACCACACACAATTTTTAACAAGTTTTATCAAAACTGGCGTCAAGTCGCAACCAATCAGATTGCACCTTGCTTTTTAAAAACAATGAAAGCTGGAATCTGACTTGTTGTTATGGGTTACTACTAGAGATGGGCGAATCGATTCTAACGAAGTGGAATTCGTTTAGAATTTCAGGAAAACTTCAGTTTCTGAACGCAGTCAACTTGGGGTATTTTCGGGGTGAACGAAATGTTCTTTTGATTGATAAAATGGCTGCGAGCACTTTGGCGTGTCCATGGGGACAAGAACACTGGATGAAGAAGGGCATGCCTGCATGAGCATGTGCAGAGATAAACGCCAATCGATAGACCTGCGGAATACCCCCCTTTCTGTGACGTCCCACCGCACTATATATGTCCGGGCGTGCGAACGCTACAGGGAGCTCATACTCCACTCTCGACTGTCTAGCTGACACAGGGAAAGGTCTGCCGCGGCTCGCTTGATAATAGCTCTTACTGAAGAACTGATGTTTTCATAGCGATTTTTGGGGGGAGTCTCAGCTTGTCTCAGAGACTGCTATCTTAACGTACTAATTCTGACTTTGTGGAGGTAATGGATCGAAGTTCCAGGTGTTGTCCAGTGCACTAGCATATACATTTTAATGCTATCTGCACACAGCACAATGGATTATGCCAAGGTCGGTGAAAGCTAAGGCCTAATTCCTGTAGTAATTCCATTTAAAAGAACACAGCGTTTTACAATACAAAACCATTATCATTTTTGCTGCTCAAATTCTTTGTGCAATTGGTACATGCCAGGGTTATAATTAAGCGTTTGTTCTAGCTGCTGTGGTGACTAAAAGAAAACGTTTATTTCCCCCCAAAAATAAGATTTTCCTGTAGCATAAATTCACAAGGAAGTGGTTAATTACAAGTTTTCCTATTGCGTTGTTACGTAGAAAAACACCCATTGTAAGCAGTGCTACAAATCTGGTAGTTTTTGGGTGCTTAATTCTTTTGCGCAATTTACATCCAGGGTTTAATAAGCGTTGTTCTGCTGTGTGGTGACTAAAGAAAACGTTTATTTCACCGCCAAAAATACATTTTTCCTGTAGCAAAAATTCACAAGTCGAAGGTTAATTACAAGTTTTCCTCTTGAGTTTGTGTAGCGTAGAAAACACGCAAGTAACACGCTTACAAAGCTCTTACCTTTTTGGTTGCTCAATTCATTTATGCGCAATTTTACATCCAGTGTGTTAATTAAGCCGTTGATCTGCTGCTGTGGTGACTAAAAGAAAAACGTTTATTTCAACCCCAAAAATGAAATTTTTCCGCAGCATAATTCCAAGCCGAAAGGTTAAATTTACAAGATTATCCTCTTCTGTTGTGTACCGTATAAAACACGCCAGTTGGAGAGTGCCACGCTACAAAGCTTCTAGTTTTTTGGTTGCTCCAATTTCTTTTGCGCAATTTTGCAAACCAAGGAATTTAACTAAGTAATGTTTCTGCATTTGTACTCAGTAAAAGAAACTTTGTTTTTCACCGCCACAGAAGAAATTTTCTGTAGCATTATTCATATCCGAAGTTGATTAAGCTGTATGGTTCTTTTATATTCAATACAATACCAGAGTTTTTATACGGCACATACAGAGTCAATTTTTCCCTAGCCCATTTTGTAGCGCAATAATATATCCATGGTTACCCAAGCTTTCTTAGTGGGGTTCATTTGGAGTCAAACACAGGGTTGTATTTATCATATCCAGATATTTTCATCAACAGTGTCTGTCATTTTAGAACAAACAGTATGCAAGACAGAGAGGTGGCAGTCGTCTTCACCGCGAGTGGGAGAGGCCACAAACATTCAGGCCCAGGTCGCAGCACAGCAAGGGGGACATCGCAGCAGGGGTCACTCGGGAGGCCAGCAACTGCCGCGTGAGCCATCTAGCGGCCGTGTGTTTTTCAGTCACCCTACTTGGTCTGATTGTTTGACTAGGGTCATCCACTTCCTCCCAGATCTACATCATGACAAACCCCACTGCCAAGCGCTGTAGGGGAACGTCGACACAACCCTTTGAGTTAGCGTGGTACGGGACGGGGTCCGCGGCCCTCACCTGTCCTCAACCGGCCTCGTGTTCCCCCATCCGTTTCTGCCTCAGCCAGAGATCTACTTATGTGGAGTCTGGGCATAGCGGCCACTACATATAGCGAGGATGAACAATTTGAGGAGGTGCAGTCAGCGCGGCTACTTTGGCAGCTGAAAGAAATGGGCCAGATATCCCCTGCCTTTTTGCAATAAGCGGCAAAGTGTATATGAGTGGAGAGTGCGAGGGAGGTCATGTTATAGTGAGGGGTCAGCCCTGCATACCAAGACCGGTGATGAGGACAGCAGTGACGATGAAACACAAATAGATGAAGATGTAGCCGACCGCACTTGGGAGCCGGGTGAGGCAGGTGCTTCATCATCGTCAGGAGAAGAGGGCGTCAGCTTGCGCGTCAGGCAGCGGCACAGCCAGCAAGTGAGTCAATAGGATAGCAGCAGTGTGAGGTCGGGAGCCAAGCGGCCACGGGGTAAAAAACCCGCTTCGCAGGTCCAAGAAAGTAGCGGCACAGGGGCTCAGCGAGGCAGCGGCGGCAGTAGTCACTCAGTGCGGAGCGTTGGCGGTACTCGGCGGTGTGGCAGTTCTTTGCTAAGACACCGGAGGAGCCGAATATGGGTATATGTAGAATCTGTAGGCAGAAAGTGAAGCGTGGCCAGGGAGCTAACGTTGGCACCACGGCCCTGCGTCAACACATGCAGCGTCACCATCCGGTGGCCTGGGAGAAACGTGGCTCAGATGTGGTGGTCCATCCTGCCGCCGCAGCAACAGCAGCAGCAGCGCCCAGTGGCACGCATGCCATTGCAGCCAGTCAAGGCTCCACCACCTCTGCAGAAGGGAGCTGTTTCTCTTTGACATCATCTCCCGGTCCAGATGCTCCTGCTCCTCGCTACTCATGGCGCCAGCAGTCGTTCAGCGAGGCGATTGCAAAGAGACAACAGTATGCGTCCAACCATCCTAAGGTGCAGAAGCTGACCGTGCTCCTGTCCAAGTTGTTGGTACTGCAGTCCCTCCCTTTCCAAATGGTGGACTCTGCACCGTTCAGAGAACTAATGGCTTGTGCCGAGCCGAGATGGAGAGTTCCAAGCCGTAATTTCTTTTCCAAAAAGGCAGTACCAGCACTTCATAAATATGTAGAACAGAAGGTGGGCCAGTCCTTGAGCTTATCGGTTTGTTCCAAGGTGCACGGCAGCGCGGACGTCTGGAGCTGTAACTACGGTCAGGGCCAGTACATGTCCTTTACGGCCCACTGGGTGAATGTGCTTCCTGCCAGGCACACCAACAACTTGGACAGGAGACGCCGCTTTCTCCTCCACGTTGTCAAACTGCGGCTCCTGCGCCAATGTCCGCCTCCTCCTCCTCCACCCCACCACCATCTCAGCCTCCACAAGTACTGCTCCATCATACCACATGTGTAGGGCACAGCGGTGTCACGCAGCTCTACACCTGGCTTGCCTCGGCGAACGAAGTCACACAGGGGAGGAACTGCTCCGCGTCATGCAGCAAGAAATCGATGTGTGGCTTTCTCCACGGCCAACTGCAAATCGGAACCATGGTGACGGACAATGGGAGTAACATGGTGTCCGCGCTGCACGAGGAGGGATGGTCCATGCGCCTGCATGGCGCAGTGTTCAATCTGGTTGTGAAAAAGGTTCCTGAAGTTTCCACCGATCTTCAGAAGATTCTGAAAATGGCCAGGAAACTGTGCATGCACTTCATCATTCCTACAAGCCAGAACACCCTCTCGAGTTGCAGCGGCAGAACGGCCTCCCCCAACACACTCTGATATGCGATGTTTCCACCCGTTGGAATTCCAGCCTGCACATGTTGGACCGACTGTATGAACAGAGAAAGGCCATTAACGATTTTTTGATGATCCAGGCGGACAGAGTACTCCCTGTGTAACTTTGATGTCAGCCAGTGGCAGCTCATGCGTGACACCTGCCGTTTGTTGAGGCCATTCGAGGAGGCCACTTATTTGTCAGTCGCCAGGACTACGGGATGAATAACGTCATTCCACTGCTTCATGTCCTGGAACAGATGCTGAAAAATCTGTCTGGGCAGGGGACTGGAGACGTGGCGACTACATCTCGCGGCCACATGAGTCCGGTGGGGACTGAAAGGGAGGAGGAGGAGGACATTGGAGCAGAAGCATTGTCTGGTGAAATGAGTGGATTTTCTACCCAGGTGACAAGAGAGGAGGAGCAGGAGCAGCTGGAGGAGGTAGATGGAGATGAGGAAGACGAGGCAGATGACCCGCAAGCACCGTGGCAGTATACAGTGGAGATGGAGGCAGGGAGCCCCTCGGAGTCACTTGTGCAGATGGCCCGCAGCATGCTGATTTGCCTGGCTAGTGACAGCCGAATAGTCAGCATCCGGCAGAGGGATGACTTCTGGCTCTCCACCCTATTGGACCTGGTCCAATATGGGAGCCTTTTTCCCAGCGAGTGAGAGGGAGGACAAACTCAAATACTATAGGGAAATCCTCCGTAGTCAGTTGGCCGCTGCCTATGTGTGGCATCGTCCCTCCTCTGACAGGTCTGACCGGGGGGTTCTTCAGCGCTCATGTACTACTGCCGCGGCTGCTGAGGTTAGGCTTGGGGGTAGGAGCAGTACCAGCTCCATCAGCAGCAACCTAAGTCTGGAGTCACTGATGAGCAGCTTCCTTCACCCGCCTAGTGAGGAGGGCAGTCGCAGCAGCAGCAGCAGGACCTGGAGCAGACCCCGAACCAACAGGTGGTGGCCTACTTGGACAGCACTCTGCCACCCAGTTAGAAGATCCGCAGGACTATGAGGCAGCAAACTGGATGTGTGGCCGCAACTTGCCGAGTTTGCAGTGGAGAAGCTGTCCTGCCCCGGCCAGTAGTGTGGCATCAGAGCGGGTGTTCAGTGCGGCGGGGGCCATCGTTACCCCAAGGAGAACCCGCTTGTCCACGGGAAATGTGGAACGACTGACCTTTGTCAGATGAATCAGGCAGTGGATCGCCAGGATTTCCACACACCAATGCCTTAGGCGTCAGACTACATCAGCCATGACGCCTCACCCAAACTGTGAGAAATTAGTCTGGGTTCATACTACCTGCCTCATCCACTATTCTGATGCGCCACCGCGCCTGATGCCACACATCTGCTGGCCAAGATGTCCCATCTGCCACAACCATCTTTACCAGGGACTTGGTATGTCCACCCACCTCCACACTGTGTCATTGTGCACTCTATACCTCATGCTGCTGCTGCTGTTGCGGTGCGGTGACATCCACTAACTGGGTGTCATTGTGCCAACTCCTGTCCTCTTGCATGCTGCTGCTGTTGTTGCTGCTGCCGTTCATCTACACACTGTGGTCATTGTGCCACTCTGGTGGCCTAGCTCCTGTTTTTGCCACCTCCAGAATGTCATTGTGCCACTGTCTGGACCTCATGCTGCTGCTGTGCTGCTGCCCATGACCTCCACACGCTGTCATTGTGCCACACTATGACCTCATGCTGCTGCGGCTGTGGCGGCTGCCGTGCCCTCCCACATTGTGGTCATTGTCCCACACTCTGTGCTACTCCTGTTTTGCCACCTTCGAGAATGTCATTGTGCCACTGTCTGACCTCATGCTGCTGCTGTGGCTGCTGCCGTGACCGTCCACACTCTGTCATTGGCCACTCTGTGACCTCATGCTGCTGCTGCGTGGGCGCTGCCGTGCCCTCCACACTGTGTCATTTTGCCACTCTGTGGTCTACACCTGTTTTTGCCACCTCCAGAATGTCATGTTATTGTGCCACTGTCTGACCTCATGCCGCTGCGGTGGCAGCTGCCAGTGCCCCTCCACTCTGTGTCCGATTGTGCCACTCTCTGTGGCCTACTCCTCTTTTGCTACCTCCAGAATGTCCCATTGTGCCCACTGCCTGACCTCAATGCTATGCGCTGCTGTGACTGCTGCCATGACCTCCACACTTTGTCATTGTGCCACTGTCTGACCTCATGCTGCTGCTGTGGCTGCTGCCATGCCCTCCACACTGTGTCATTGTGCCACTCTCTGGCCTCATGCTGCTGCTGCCGTCACTTCCACTCCTCCTGTCATTGTGCCACTCTGTGGCCTACTACTGTTTTGCACCCTCCCAATGTCCATTGTGCCACTGTCCTGACCTCTATGCTGCTGCTGTGGCTGCTGCCATGCCCTCCACACTTTTGTCATTGTGCCACTGACAGACCGCCATGCTGCTGCTGCCGTCACCCTCCACCTCTGTCATTGTGGCCACTCTGTGCCTACTACTGTATTTTGTTGCCACCGTCCAGAATGTCCTCATTCGTGCCACTGTCTGACCTCAATGCTCGCTGCTGTGGCAGCTGCCGTGACCTACACACTCACGACTCGGTCATTGTCCACTGTCTGACTTCATGCTACAGAGCTGTGGCCTGCTGCCATGACCTACACACCTCTGGTCATTTGTTCCACTCTGTGGCCTACTCCTGTTTTTTTTGCCGACTCCAGAATGTTCATTGTGCCCCTCTCTGACCTCATGCTGCTGCGTGTGGCCTCCTGCCGTGACTCCACACTTTGTCATTGTGCCACTCTCTTACCTCATGCTGCTGCTAGCCGTCACCCCTCCACTCTCTGTCATTGTGCACTTCTGTGTGGCCTACTACTGTTTGCCAACCTCCACAATGTCATTGTGCCACTGTCTGACCTCATGCTGCTGCTGTGGCTGCTGCTTTGCCCTCCACATTGTGTCATTGTGCACTCTGTCTGACCTCAGCTACTGCTGCCGTCACCACTCCACTCTCTGTCATTGTGGCCACTGCTGTGCCTACAACACTGTTATGTCCACCTCCAGAATCCCGATTGTACCATACTGTCAGACCTCATTGCTGCATCGCTGTGGCTGCTGCCGTGACTTCACCTACACACTGTTTCATTGTGCCACTACTGTGCCTACCCTTTTTTTTGCCACCTCCAAATGTTATTGTGCTTTCTTTTGACCTCAGCTGCTGTGGCTGCTGCCGCACCTCTACACCTGTCATTGAGTTGCCCCTGAGCCCTCAGATTGTTTTTTTCCAGTTTTTTGCTGCCATGATTTTAAATTAGGCTACTTTCCCCGGGTTTTCTTTTTTTGGTCTTTTTGGGCCCTCTTAAGTGCCCGGGGAAAATTTTATAGTGAAGGATTCTAAAAGCGGCCCGGCAGAAATTTGGCATTGTCTTTACTAAAAACACAACATTGTATAAAGCCCAAAACCAAACCCCCTTTTCTTATTTAAAAGCATGACACAACTTTCTACAGCACCCTGCGGCTCTGTGCAGCCGGGAAAATTAGCTTTTTTTTAAAACGCGTTTTCGCCCCAAGTAATTTGGCCCGAAACAAATTTTGTGGGGAAATTTGGGCGAAGTAAACCGAATGGGGAATTTTTTCAGATTTTTAGCCCATCCTATCATTATCCCCTCTGGGTAAAGCTTATCCAAATTTATTTTTGGGCTTTGTGTTCCCCTTTAAAATTTTTTTCCCCATTTAAATTCACTCATAATCTCAAAATTTTTTTCAGGCTTTAAATTTTTCCCCTTAGGAACTTCTTTTGAAAGGGAAAAAAAAAATGGGGGGTTTTTTTCTCGGGTTCTCCCTTTTTGTATTTTTTTTTATTAGAGTTTTATAGGGAGCCCTTTAAACAGAAGTTGGACCCCACCCTTTTCGGGGTGATGCCCCCGCTTTTTGGCAGGGGTCAGGGGGAGGTACATTTTTGGCTATATCTCCTTTTTCCCTTGGGTTTCTTTCTTTTACTTTTTCTATAGTCTCTTTTTTTATTGGCACTTTGGGTTTCCCGTAAGCTATTTTTGGGTTTTTAATCAGGGGTTTTTCCCCAAAAACCAGGAATCTTCAAACCGTGAGTTTTTTAAATGTTTCCAAAATCTCCTGATTCTACCATTGAAAAATGTATTTTATTGGAATTTAAAAGGGGTTTTGTCTCGCTAAAAAGAATGGGTTTTTCAAATTGTGGGGAAACACAAAAAAAAGGGCTTTTTCTAAATATATTCTTTTTTTCCCTCTTTTTTCCCCAAAAGGAATAAATTTGGTTTTTAATGACCTCCCTGGCTATTTCATTTCCCCTCAGTAACTGACCTGTATCCCAATTTTCCCCCCCTGCTTTTTTGTTCAATGAGTAACAGGGGAGGGGAATTAATCACAAAAGGTCCAGGCAGTGCCCTTTCTCCCGGGCCCCAGCATTAAAAAGCTTGATTTTTTGTAAAAAAAAAGATCTGTAATTAGGGCTTTTTTTTTGGGGATCAGATAAAAAGCCCCCTTTTAGTAGTTTGAGAAGCTAACCCTTGATCTAATTGAATTGAAAGCAGAGCATGGTGCGGGAGTTTGCAAAAAGGGCTGTATGCAAAGGGCATTTTGAAAAGGGAGTCGTTAAAACCAGGAAGGGGCCAGAGTTTTTCATTAAATGCTTTGTCTAAAAACTCTGAAGGGAGAAAAACTCCTTTAAGTTTTGTTTATTTTTGGGGGTAATTAATGTTTATTTCTTTTTAAATTTGGTTTTTTATTAAAGTTTATATTTTAGTTGGGAAATAGTTTGTAGTGATATGGTCATTTTTTCCTGACACATTATATGTCTTTGGAGTTTTTACTCCTGCATCCAAGCAGCTACCATTGTGATGTCATCAATGATACACCCAAAAAGGGCGTGGGGGCCCAAAATTTTACGGGTGCGAGAAAGGGAAATGTGCACTCACACTGTGGCGAGAGGAGGGACGCACTTTGAAGCTTACTTTTCCAAAAGCGAAGAGAAAGACAAAGCATTTGGCTAATAAAAGGGGAAAGAAAAAAGGGAAAAGGAGAGAAGGAAAAAGAGGAGAGAACAAAAAGAATGAAGGAGAAGAGAGACAGGAGAAGTATTTAAAGCTAAAAAGAGCAAAACCACCCGGGTTTTTACTTCCCTACAAGACCCCCAGGAAACGCTTCCCGGGATCCCATGGGGAAGAAGGAAAAATTTCCCAAACCAAGGAGCAAAAACCCTTCTAAAAGGGCCCCGGACCCAGTAACATACCCGGGTTGGGCGAAAAAGGTAGGAAATAATGTAATAATTTTTCAATCAAAAAGGGGCCAATAGGAAAAAATGTTCTTGGTTGACCTAGAAACCAGTGGGAAGCTAGCTTTTTTTTCCAAACCCTTTTGATGGAACCCGGCCAATTTTGGTTTTGGTTGCTATGAGTAAAAAGGGAGAGGTTTTTTGGAAAAATTCCCAATATTTTTAGATTTCTAAGACAAAAGACTTAAACACCCCCAGAAAAAAGTTGTAACTATAGGGGGTTCACCCCACTTTATATCACCCCAAAACTTTAAAATATGTATATTTTTAGGAACCAATACAAGGGGGGTCTTTTACTTGACAGTTTAAAGCTTCTTGCCCCTGAAACCTTATAATTATGCCCCCCAACTTTATTAAATTACATTTAGGGGACTATTCCTAATTTGGGAACCCCTTTTTAATATCATATCCCTTTGGGATTTTTGGGTTTTTCCCCAAGTGAAGGGGATTTTACCTTCCCCAGGGGGGGACCGCGCTGAGCAGGCAATTTGAACCATATCCTAGGGGGGGGGAAAAGAGGGGAAATTTTCCCCTTAAACCCACCTGCTGGAAACATAAAAAAATTTAGAATTTTTGGTGTCAATTTTCAGCACTGGGGAAATTTGCATAGTCCCCCCGGAGTTGATTGTTTTGTTCTTATAAATTTAAATTGAGGCCTTAACAACCGACTAAATGACTGTTAGCGACTTAACAACAAGTAAGTTATATGCCCCCCCAGTAAAGGAAATTTAAGGGTCCCCCAGTAAGTTATATGCCCCCAGTAAAGGAAATTGGGTTCCCCCAAAAGTTATATGCCCCGGGGGTATGGGTTTAAAAGGGCCCTCCAGAAAATTTTGTCCCAAGTAGGTGGGTTAAAAAATTTTTAATAAATCCCCCAGAAATTTTTAATAGGCAGGTTTTTATGTCCCCCAGTAGGTATATGGGGCAGGTTTTAGATCCCCCAGTGGGGTTAAAAGGGCGGGTTTTTATATGTCCCCCAGAATTTTGGTAATGGGTTAAAAAAGGTCCCTCAGTGGGTATATGGGCGGGGTTAAAGGCCCCCAAACCCGGGTTTTTGGGGCGGGGTTATGGGCCCCCCTGTAAGTATTTAGGCAGGTTATATATCCCCGTGGGTATTTTAGGCAGGTTATATGTCCCCCATGGGTTTATATAGGCGGGTTTTTGGTCCCCCAGTAGGAATATAGGCGGGGTGAAATGCCCTGCTAGGGGGTTTTGGGAGAGGGCTAATTGGCTCATTAAAAATACACAACTAACATTGTGTATTCTGGTGAGCCGCAAATTTGAGGCTCACCGGAATACTCAGCACCGGGCCCCCAGTCCCCCCCCCTCAATAAAAGTTGCTAAAAGGCCCCCTAGTTTTTAAACAAAATTCTATCGACGGAAAAACCCTTTAAAGATCGGGGAGCTGATGGCCATTTGGGGGAGAAACTGGAGAGTCAAGTTTTAAATTTTTATATTAAATTTTTTTACATTATGTCCACCTTAAAAATGTAGATTTAAAAAGTTGGGATAATGGAGGTTGCCCCCTTTTTTATTAAAATTTCCTAAAAGAAAAAATTTTGGGCCCTTTCTGCCCAAACACATTTAATTCCCGTGTAGCTGTAATCTGCCATATCAGTTGTAAAGCTGATCGGTGATTGGCTGAAATGGCAGCGAGGCCGGTTTTATGGTTAAAACGGGGGTAATACACAGGCTTATGGACTTTGAAGGCCTTTAAATCCCTGAAGGGGTCCACTAAATTCTGTATGCTAACTTTCTTTTACTCTAAGAGTCAAAAAAATAAAAAGTAATGATTGGCCCATTTTTGGAAAATTTTTACTTTCTCCTTAATGCCAAAAAGTGATCGAAGAAGAAATATTATAATCAGAATGTTATAACGACTGATTTTTGAGGGCCTTTACCAATACAGTTCAAAATGGGGGGACCCTTATGGGTTTTAAACCTTTCATTTTCTACAAGCCTTTTGTTTTTTTAGTACAAAGAATATCAATGATTTTGCCCCGTTTTTAAAATTAAAAATTTTTCTATTTCTTCTTTTTAAAAATCAAAGAGACTTTTGACAAGAAGGGAGAACCGACCCCGGTTTAAAAAGGGGAAAATCAGAGGGCCCGAAGGGAAAATGGAATGGAGGAAAAAAAGCGATAACCCGCTATTAGGAAACCCAAATTTTTCCCCAAAAATTTCAGTGAGATTGAACACCAAAACTTCGACCATGGGCCCGTATAAAAAAAAGTTTTTATGGTGGAAATTTAAGGGAGGAAAAACCAGCTTTATGACCCGCTACGTAGAAAGGAAATTCTCCAATATTATTTAAACATCGAACACCAAATACCCAAAACCAAGAAACTGTAAAACTGCAGTTTTTATGGTGGAGTTAAAATGGAGAAAGACAAAATGACCCCCCACTGTGTGGAACAAATTCTCCAAAAATTAAATGGTTTAAGCCAACTCCAAAACAAAAGGCTGTATACCCAAAAGTTTCCCAGGGGGAAATTTAAGGGGGAGAAAGACCAGCTGAAGGAAAACCCGTGGGGAAGAAAGCAAATTCCCCCAATAAATTTCCAAAAAATCAAACACCAAATCGAAGACCAAGAGGGGTATACATACAGTTCTAGGGGGGAGATCAAGTGGAGAAAGACCCGTGGAAAAAACCCGCTGTGTAGAAGACCAAATCCTCCAATATTACCAACACTAGAAAACCAAAATCCAAAACCATGAGGCTGTATGAAACAGTACTATATGGGAAAGAAGTGGGGGGAAAAAACCAGCTAACATCCAGTGTTTGGAACAACAAAAATTTTCCAGGACACCCAAAAAATCCAAGAAAGAAATCCACAATCAAGAGGCTGAAAGCATCCAAATACCCCAAAGGGGGGCGGAGCATGAAAAGCCAAATTTGGGAGAGAAAAAGAGGAAAAGGAAAGGGCAAAATTTAAAACTAAATTCATTTTTTAAAAAACCAACCCCGCCCGTTCTCATGAAAAGAAAAATGACAGTGTTTGTGTGCAAGAACTGGGGGGCCACATCTTTTCCCAAAGTCCCGGGGTGGAAGAACCGGGCAGCACATCTTCCAATGCGTTTGAAGAACCGGCAAACCACATTTTTCTCTATAAAAAGATGGGGACAGTAAACCCCTAACTCTTAAATTTCTTCACTTTCCATAGCGTTCCCTTTGGGAAGGAGGCTTTGGAGAATTCTTTTGGCGAAGATTTAAAAAACCGAATAGAACTTCGCTGTAAAAGTTGGGCGACAATTTTTTGGTTTTAAAAGAGTTTTTTTTGCAGCCTTTGGGAGAGCGTTTAGATCCTCCATTCCCACTCATGAGAATCACTATTAGTCCATGGCCTTGCTGTTTTCGACTTAAAAGCAATGTCCCATTATGTGATGGGGAACCTTGGCCCCCAGAGGGGACCTATATGATTTTTATTAAAAAAGAAAATTCTTTTGGATGCTCGCACATTTAAAATTTTTTAACTGCAGAAGTCATTTTCGCTCCCAACCCGTTTCTCCATGGGAAAAAGGCAACATTCACCGGGGCTTTTAAGCCAGATAACAACTTAATGACCAGTACGGCCTTTTCAAATTGACCCCATTTTTGGCCCCGGCAATAACGGGTGGGGTTTAATTTAGAGCAATGAAGACATGGGGGAAAAGGAACACCAGGAAATCCTTTCCCCCCCCAAAAGATCATTTGGGATGGAATTTTGGGAAAAAGGGGTTGACTTCCTTTTTTGGGAGTGACTTTTATTTATTTTCCACCCGGGTGGTACCCCCTTTTAAAGGGCAGCACAAAAAAAAAAAAAAGGAGAAAGCCGTCAACCAAAAAGGGCTCCTTTTCTATCCAGGTTTCCTAAGCCTGGGGACTATAGAGATCTTGGAAAACGCTTTTTTGTAAAAAACCAAAAACAATCGGTGGGAGTCAACGGGGGAAAAATCAGACAACTTTCCCAAATTTTTTCGCCTAAACTGGAAGGAAGTGGAGAACAGGACACGTCCCCCTAAAATAAAAGCGTCCGGTTTTGTGGGGCACCCAAATGTCACTACAATTTTGCCCCTACAAAGAACAGCCGTCCAAAAGTAAAATTCATAAGCTTTTTAAAGACTTTACTTTGTTGGGCCAGCGTGGTTTTTGAAACCTATTTACCCCCACAAATAGTGCGGATTTCAGATGGGTGGTCAACCTGTTTTCCCAAAAGACCAAACAAGAAATGAATAGGAAAAAAACGATGGACGAGCCCTACATCTTTTTAGGGAGAAACCAGGGAAAACATCTGGGAGATTCCTCCCAAAATCCAACCAGTCTATAGATGTAGACAATGAATCCCGTCCTCTCCAAAAATGAAATCTGTCCCCCCCTCCCCTGGCCATCCTTTCCCGACAATGAAAACAAAACTCCAAAACTGGGAACACGCTTTAAAAACCTGAAACCCCCAAAAAGACCCCATAAACCCCGCACTGGGACTGGGCCCCCCCTTAAAATCAGTTGGGTTGGTCTCGTCCCTCCCGCAAAGGGTCCCTTTAAATCGAGATAACATCAGAAAAAGGTGGGTAGGAAATAAGATTTTAAATTTGTTCAGGGTTCCCGGGCTAGGTTAAGGGAAAAAAAAAGGGGTTAGAGACTGTTTTTTTTAAAGACCCAAATTTTTTATTAAAAAATCCTCACCAAAGGTTCATTTCCCCTTTTTGTGTTATTAGGGGTTTTTGATCCTTTCACCTTCTCCATGCCCGACTGAGAATTTGTTTACCTTTCCAAAACATTCTTTTTAAAATTTAAAACCCTATCCCCCTACCATTTAAAGGGGGGCTTCTATATGGAAAAAGTTTCAACATAAGAGACACCAAACATGACGGGTTACAGGACTCGTTAGGAAATTTACTGATGTGATATTTCGGGGGACATGTATGAAATGCTGTTTTGCCAGTTCTAGATCGATATTTGAGGAGGTTTTGAATGAAAGTTAAATGTATGTATGACCCTGTCATATGTGGGTTATAATCTGGGTGGGGGTTTGCCTTGCCCAAAACAAATCTTGGCACATATCTTTTTTCACATTCAAAAGTGTGATGTTTGGTGGCATAAAAGTACCGTGTTTTGGCGTAAAAGTTCATACATCTATGGGAAAAGACTATGAAAGCCCTAGAAAATTTGGGGAAACCCTGTTTTATACATTCGCCCTTCACATCCCATTTTTTTCATGGAATAAACCCTTTCCCTTTTGTAATAAATTTTTTAAAACCGCTTCTTCAATTCATCTGTTATTTTTCAGGTCCCCTTTACTGTCACCTGCTGGGCACCCAAAAAGGAGTC